>OY856411.1:890598456-890678456 GCA_963693085.1 Alisma plantago-aquatica
ACAAACTACAAATTAGTTGTGAGCATGTTCATCTTAAAACTCCAAAAGTAAATAGCATAGAGAAGCTAAAAATGAGAAATTTCTATAGAAGCATAGATATGAAAACTCAAAGGATAAAAACATAGATTATGACCTCTTGAAGTAGGATGAACTATGAAATCACCATAAATACATTGAAGAATGCCCAATTCACCACCAACAACAACATAGAAGTTGCTCAACAAGCCTTGTTGAAGCCTGCTAGCTGAACACCACCTTATTTCAGTGTTGTATGCTGGCACTACTACATTTTTGGCCAGTAACGTCGCTTCCCGTAGCGTCATTTTTACTAGAATAACCGACCTAATAGACTATTACATCGACTTTATCATAAAAATCAACCTTACAGGTTTCCCACAGTGAAAATTCGCAGAATTTTGGCTTCGCTCCTCGATATATAAGATCAATTTTTCCAAATAATCGATTCTATAGGGTCAACAAAAAATGTGGCCACCGCTTTGGAACTCTAGGGTCATTTTTTTTCAAATAATCGACCCTACAGAGCCTGACCTCTAGGGTCAGTTTTTTCAAATACCTGACCTTATAGATGGTCTCAAAAATTTCGGGCACCACTTAGTCTCTAGGGTCAGTTTTTTCAAATAACCGACTCTATAGACCCTGACCTCTAGGGTCAGTTTTTTCAAATACCCGACCTTATAGATGGTCTCAAAAATTTCGGGCACCACTTAGTCTCTAGGGTTGGTTTTTTCAAATAACCAACCCTACAGATCTGACCTATAGCGTCATTTTTTTGAGATGACTGACGCTAGAGGTCGGGGTGATATTATACCAAAGCCGAGCCGTGTTTCAATGTGTTTAAGTTCATTTTGTTCGTGTCCCCATTCCTACTCCCGTACCTGAAGAGAAGCAAATCGTTGCCTCTTCCAAGGTCACCTTCCCAACCATTTCCGCGCCCGAAGAGAGGTAAATCGGCACCCCTTCTTGGACGACGATGCCCAACCGCCATTTTCTTCTTTGGATGGCGCTGACGCCTTTGGATCGACCACCATCTCTGGCACCGTGCACTTTGGACGACGACGCCCAACCGCTTTCTTCCTTGAACGGCGACGACGCCTACAATGTTGCAAGGGCCGCACACCTTCTCTCTCCAATTCTTCTCCCACACAAGCTCCCCCACCGTCCGATTCTTCTCAAGGTAGAAGAGTTTTCTCTGTCACCTCACTCCTCCATTTTATTCTTACTATCATGTAACTGACCAGGTTGCACGGCCGTGCTAGGCAGCACGACCTTGGTGATGGCACAGTCGTGCTGGGTCTGAGTTGCAGAAACTTCAAAATTTGTCAATTTTGCATTTGTTAATTCTTAGTGCTCGTCTAAAATTGATATATATTGACCCCTAATAAATACATTATAACAGAACTAAATCATGCATTTGTGTTGTGGCATGTGTTGTTGACTTGTTGTTGACTTGCATATATTTCTTCTTCAACCTACAAGTGAGGTATAATATTCTCACTCTCCCAATGTGCCATTTTATTTGACTAGTAAATCAACCAATAATAAAAATATGTATTCTTTCATATCTACATTTTGTTATCAATCACATATGTAATCATTATATACATTTCATAAATATGAGGGTAGACATTGTGTAGTCTCAGATTGACACTTTAGGGTTTATAGATGAGATCATCGATGCATGATGTTTAACTTAATATATAAATATGACAATAATACATTTATGTATCAACTTAGAAACATGTTCAAAATTTACTCATTAGGAGTAAATTTTGGATAGTCCCCGGTTTGGGACTATTTTTGGATATTTAATCTCACTTAGGATATAACTGTATAATGTATGTTTAGTTTTGAAGAAAATTTTAGTAGTATTTCCTCATTTGTTCTTTGGGTACATATGTGAGTGGTTATTTGCCATTTACATCGGTGTACTTGGAGAACTTAGGGGAAATGCTACTGAAATTTTCTTCAAAACTAAACATACATTATACAGTTACTAGTGAGATTAAATATTCAAAAATGGGATAGGTGGTACACTTTAGTATAAAAGTAATTAACTTCCTATCAATTAAAACTTACATCTTATAGTATCAATATTAAATGCTCAGTTTTATAATTAAATTTAATGTGATATAGAAAATGGATCAAAGTTGGATGTCTATCAAGAATCATTGCAGTCCAGAGTTTGCCAAAGGTCTTGATGAATTTATTAGATTTGTTGAGGAACATAGGAAACTACCTACATATAGGTTATATTGTCCATGTAGAAATTGTGGTAACAATTTGAAAGTTGATATTTCTAAGGAAATTAAGAATCATGTCATATGCAATGGGATCATACGAGGTTATAATGAATAGTATTGGCGTGGAGAGAAATTTAATTATGGATCAGAAAATGTCGATACTAATAGTTTTGGCATAAAAGATATAGATAATGATGATAATTTCAATGATGAACCGATTCAACATGACCCAATTTAGGATGATATGGTTGATGAGATGCTACATAGTTTTCACGATAATGTCATTGATCCACCTACTTTATTTGCAAACATTGTCCATGATGCTGAAAAATCATTATATAAGGGTTGTACTAAGTTCACGAGGTTGAGTGATGTGATGTGATTATATACCCTTAAAGCTCGAAACCGATGGAGCGATAAGAGTTTCTCTTCACTGTTGTCTTTGTTAAAGGAAATTCTTCCTGAAGGCAATGAGCTTCCAATTTCAACATATCAAGTATAGAAAATAATGTGTCCAATGGGAATGGAGGCTAAGAAGATTCATGCATGTCCAAATGATTATGTGTTATTTCAGAAGGACTATAGTAATTTGATAAATTGTCCAAAATGTGGTGCATCAAGGTATAAGACCACAAATTCAACTAAGGCTAAAAATGGCTCTCCTGTCAAGGTGATGTGGTATCTACCAATAATACCATGATTTCAATGCTTATTTGCTAATATAGAAGATGCACAAAATTTGTCTTGGCATGGGGAGTTAAAGGCCAATGATGATGGCATCCTACGACATGCATCTGATTCACCACAATGGAAGAAAAATGATTTATTATACCCTCAATTTGGTAAAGAACCAAGAAACTTAAGACTTGGACTTTGTACAGATGGAATGAGTCCCTATGGTACATTAAGCAGCCAACATAGCACATGGCCTATTATGATTATTATATACAATCTTTCTCCTTGGTTGTGTATGAAAAATAAGTATGTGATGTTGTCAATATTGATATCAGGGCCCAAGCAACCTGGAAATGATATTGATGTTTACCTTCAACCTATAATTGATGACCTAATGAAACTATGGGAAGAAGGTGTTATGACATATGATGCTTCACGTAAAGAGATCTTTAATTTGCGTGCTATGTTGTTTTGCATGATTAATGAATTTCCAGCTTTTGGAAATTTGTCTAGATATAGCATAAAAGGATACAAAGCATGTTCTATTTGTGAGGAAAATACTGATTCAATCCGACTAAAACATGGTGGTAAAATCATATATCTTGGTCATCGAAGATTTCTCCCACCAGTGCATCCTTATTGAAGGCAATGCAAAACCTTTAATGGGTCAACTGAGGAATGAAGTGCTCCTAAACCTATACTAGGAAATGTTGTATATGATCAGGTGAAACATATTGTTAATGAATTTGGAAAGAGTTCAAGTAGTCATACTCTCGCATGTGACAAATCTCTATACAAGAAGAGGTCAATATTCTAGAATCTTCCTTATTGGAGATCTTTGGCAATTAGACACTACATTGACGTCATGCATGTTGAAAAAAATGTTTTTGATAGCATCATTGGTACGCTATTGAACATACCAGGAAAGACTAAAGACGACATCAAATCTAGAAAATATTTGGAATTAATAGGTATATGAAAATATTTATCAGTGGAGATCAGGGGTCACCGCACATATTTACCACCAGCTTGTTACACTTTGTCAAAGCAGGAGAAAAAGAGTTTCAGTGTGTGCTTGTATAATATTAAGGTTCCACAAAGATACTCTTCTAATATTCATAGATTGGTATCAAAGAAGGATCTGAAGTTGATAGGTCTCAAATCTCACGATTGTCACACCTTAATGCAACAAATTTTACCTATGGCTATTCGATCTATATTGTCGAAGCATGTAAGGTTTGCAATCACAAGACTATGTTTCTTCTTCAATGAAATAGGGAACAAAGTGGTACATCCTGATACTCTCGATAAATTACAGTAAGATGTAATTGTTACCATGTGTCAGCTTGAAATGTACTTTCCTCCTTCATTTTTTGATATCATGGTTCATCTTGTAGGACATATTACAAGGGAGGTGAAGATGTTGGGTCCTATTTTCTTACACTGGATGTATCCATTTGAACGCTACATGAGTGTTTTTAAAGGTGATGTTCGGAATCATTATCATCTTGAAGGGAGTATTATTGAGGGTTATGTGGATCGGGAGGTGACAGACTTTTGCAATGATTTTTTGAATTGCAATGAAACTTCTTGCGATCTAACTAAATTCCCATGACATTGAATCTTATTGTGGCAAAGGAACTCTGGGATGACGAGTGAAAGGAATTAGTCATGAGTTGTGAGAACAAGAACATTTATATATTTTACACAACATCGATGAATTTAGTAGCTACATCACATAACACAATGATCTTATCAAGAGAAATCATCTGCTATCCAGGTCAATGTGGCTTGCAAGAGAGCATAATCAAACATTTATTAGGTGTTTTGAAGAGAAAGTCTTTCATAACTATTTGAATCACCGAATAATGTTGCTGAGAATATAAAATGGCTCGCCTTTAAGCCAAAAATGGATGTCATGTCATATGAAGGTTATGACATCAATAGATTTTTGTACTACACAAAGCGTCAAGATGAAAGTAGCGTAGTTCAAAATAGTGGGGTCACTGTTCAAGCTTGTTTGTTGTATTTTGCTAGTGCTGAAGATAAAAGACCACATGAAGCTGAGTTGTCATATTACAACATCATTGAGGACATACATGAATTGGACTATACAAATTTCAGAGTTCTTATCTTTAGGTGTAATTGGGTTGACAACAACAAAGGAGTTTTAGTGGATGAGTTGGGTTTCAAATTGGTAAATTTTGAAAAGATTGGTGAGAAAGATGAGCCATTCATCAAGGCAGACCAAGCAAAACAAGTATTCTATATTGATGACCCGGCAAATAAAAATTGGTTTGTTGTTCTTCATGGAAAAAGATAGTTTACTATAGATCCTATAAATGAAGAAGAATACAACAAATAGTATGATGATTCCAGCCCATTATCAGTTGGTTTGCCAAGTGTAAATGTTGAAGTTAACACCGATGAATATTATAAATGTCAACCAATACTAGAGGCATGTATTCTTTGAATTATTTATTTTATTATCATTCAAACACATAATCCTTCAAAATATACATCATATATCATGTATTATCATGTATACTTTTATCACTTGTGCTTTTATTATCACTTATGTTTCTTTTATCATGTATTCTTGCAGGTTCTAAAATGGTGAGTGAAGATGATCATTCTTAGCATGAACACCATGAGGATAGTAGTGTTGATACTAAGAAAAGTAGAGGTGCCACACCGATGCGTAGGCTGCAGGAGCTCAGGGCCAAAGGGGAGAAATTGGCAGTCCAGTTTGATGTCACAGGAGCACCTATTGGGGAACATGGCAGTGCTTTCAAGCATTACGTAGGGGAGACCACACGCAGTAAGGTGCCAATAGATATAGAAAATTGGCATGATGTTTCTAATTCCTTAAAAGACCTCCTATAGAAAGATATATCTGTAAGTGGAAGTGATATTATTTTAATATGTTTTTATTTATTGATTCTAATTTAATTTGCTTGGAAAGACAAATCCTTTTTAAGACAACATTATTTCTTCTTTTGCATGTATAGGGTGTTTCTCATCTAAATGAAAAACATCACTAGAAAAAAGTTCTACAACGTTGTAGTGTACGATGGAGGGCTTTTAAGACAGATCTCAAAAGGGAATTTACAGATAATCCTAAACAAAAGAAGAAAGCAACATATATGTATATTTTTATAGATCCTGAGGTGTGGGAAAGATTTTTTGTAGCTAGGAACACGGAAGAGTTTTAGGTAATAAAGATTGTGATGTATTGTATGAATCTTTAATTTTATATAATTAATAAGGTGAATCTTTTTATATATGTTTTCCAAGTCTAAATTGCAATACCTCATTTTAAAAGATCAGGCTATTCACGAGGCCCAAAAGAAAAGACGGGCCAAAAATGTACATGACCATTTCTTGGGGCTCGGTGGTTATCCCTTCTGCCGCCAACTACAAGAGAAGCAACTCTCTTCTGGAAAAGAGTCTAGTACAACTCAAGGTGAGCGTCCACCCCAACACTTGCAATGGATTGATGCTAGAAAGAATCGAGCAGGTGAAATTGTCAACCCTACAAATAAGGAGGTGACACAAAAGATATTAGGTTTATCCAAAATAAGCAAAGAGTAACTCCCACAAACTTAGATTTATTTGTATCTAATTGATATTGCGATTTAATATTTTTATTAACTATGATTAGATTGATCTCAACGAGAAAAGGAAGGAAGAAAAGTTCATCCCAACTGGCCACATGGATGAACTATCAGTTGCTCTTGGTACGAAGGAGCATCCTGACCGTGTTAGAGGATTAGGAGCTGGCATAGGATTCAAGTCTTATTTTGGCCCTTCACAATCTAAAAGAGGTCGTGCAGGAGGTCTTACACAAGAGGAGGTTGAAACATTAAAGTAAAAGAAATAATGTTTTCATTTCAGCCTACTCAACCTTCTCAACCTATTCATATTGTGTGTCTCTCAAGTGATGAGGTACAAGCCCATGCTCCAGTTGTAGAAGGTCATGGGAGCACTCCCAATGACCCACCACAACAATCTACAGTAAGTTTTTATTCTATATGTTGTGTTATTAGTATGATATATATATATAATATATATATATATATATATATATATATATATATCATACTAATAACACAACATATAGAACAAAAACTTACTGTAGATTGTTGCATATATATATATATATATATATATATATATATAGTTGTAATAGGTATCTGGTTTACTGCTTTGTATATAACTTATATTATTTCAATTCTAGGTTGGTATGAACTGTAAACTTGCAGTGGAGGTTCCAAAATATAATGTTGTGGCAGCGGGCAAGTTATACAACCTTGGTGGTACATTGCATTGCCAACACATTACTGATGACATTTGTTGTGTGTCCATCCACCTTGTGTATGACAGAATGGGGGACAAACCACTACCCATACCTAATCCTGAATATAGTATAGTTGAATAAGCTGAGGGTGCTATGGTGGGTTGGCCTAGATACTTGGTTATCAATGTCAAGGTATCCCTTAATTCTACCATATTTTTCATATTTGACTGCATATATGAACTCGTGTAATATAAGTATGTAATTTAATTAACAAGTTTGCAAACCAAAAAGTAAAAATTCTGCTAGTCTTCCTCTTATGCCCAAGCCATCTTTTATTCCATAATCTACATTCAATGAGTTGGGAAGTAAATGTAAATGTTTGTGTCGATACTTAGCCAACTAAAGCTCTGGATTACAAATGTTGATCAATTTAATAGAAGATGCAACTGGGAGGGACTTTGACAGTTATATTTTTCCTAATGATATTATAGAGTTGTTCCGGTATGATTGGTTGAATACTTCGATAATATAAGTATGGATAAGGTAAGGATCTATCAATATAGAAAATTCCAATACACATTTTTAGCATATTTCTATATAATGAAATAATTACAAATGTTTTACATCCATTTATATACCGAGATCTATAACTTTGATATAAGAAATGTTGGATTCTTAGTTCTTTCAATCACTAGTCAAGTGGAGACACATATTGAGGATGTGAATGAGTACTTCTCTACTGCATTCAAATATTTTGCTAGTGAGGGGAAGGAATTTATCCTAATTCCTTTTAATGTCTAGTAAGTATTATTATTCAATATTATTTTAATAATGAATAAAATTATTTATTTTAATGTTTGTTTTATTTTTATCAGAGCTAGACATTGGGAATTAGTGGTGACTGTCCCAAAATTGATGACTCTTTATTATCTTGACTGAATGGGGGGGTTACAAACTGAAATTGTCAGGTTTGGAGTAAGCATAAATTTAGTCAATGCTTCAATATGATATTTCTACTTATAATTTCTATTTTACCAACTATCATTTAATTGATAGGGGTATAAAGGCTTTTCGTGAAGCTGGAGGACAAATACCCAAAAAATTAAAGACATTGACTTTGAAAAATGTCAAGGTAACTACTTTGACAATTGCTTAGTCTTATATGTATTAATTTTCAACTCTTATATGTCAACTCTTATAGTCTTATCTCAACTCCTATTTATAGTAGTTTACTAACATTAAGTATAATTCATTATTTGTAGTGTCATATACAAAATAATGATTGGGCTTGTGGCTACTATGTAATGAAATATATGCAAGCTATTATCAAACAAGCATCACATGACATTCAGACTATAGATTAGGTAATAAAGAATAACATCATAAATTTACAAGTGATTGTATTCATTTTATAAAATATTAGCATGGGCATTTTCTATTACAGATCTTTACAACTCAGCCTTACACACATGCAAACTTAAATGAATTCTGAGAAGAGTGGTCAGATGCTTTTCTAAATGAAGTCAATATAGAATTGGATTAAATATGCTAGCTCCATTTATTTATGTGGTTTTAGTACTCTTTAATATTTACTTTTGTATCTGACATTTAATATCATCTCAGACTTGCAATCTATCATTTTGTAAATTATGATGTGATTATGTGTAACTCAACTGAATATATGAATCATTTTTGTTATGAATGTGTGGTTTGGAATGGTGACGGTTGAGCATCAATGCTCCCCTCTTCCATATCCTTGTTCTTTTTGTTCTTCTGTTCTGTTTCTGCATAATTTAAAAAAAAAATTGTACCCTATAGGGTCGGTTACCTTAAAAAACCGACCTTATTGGTATCTCAGCTGTGCCACGTAGCACGGTCGTGTTGTGGCATAGAATGGCCATGCCACATAGCACGGTCATGTTGGGATATGGTAGAACGGTCGTGCCGCGTAGAACGGTCATTCTACCATATCCAAACACGGATGTAGACTCTATTGAGTCAGTTTTCTTCATATAACCGTCCTTACAGAGCATCTTTAGGATCGATTATTAAGAAAACCCAACCTTATAGGGTCTGGTTATTAGCAAGCTCAATCTATAGACTCTATTGAGTCAGTTTTCTTCATATAACCGCCCTTACAGAGCATCTGTAGGGTCAGTTATTAACAAAAACCGACCTTATAGGGTTCAGGTACAGTTAGTTTTCTCATTTGGGGTTAGTTTTTGATAGCCTCTTGGGTCAGTTTTTACTATATACGGTCGGTTTTCTTTGGTTAAAAAAACTGACCCTATAGAGCAATTTCTCTAGCGACGATGACTTAGGCGTCGACTAAAAAGTGATGTTATAGGCTTAAAAAAACCGATGCTATAGACCAATATTGTACTAGTGTGGGGATCACTTCGTTCTACGAGTAGAGGACCTTCTCATTTCTATATCTTTCACTATTTTCATAGACTCAAGTTCTTTGCCCATCACCACTACAAAAATGAGAATAATGATAGTGATGCCTGACATAGCCTCCTTAGAAATAAAATTTGAAAAACTTTACGCATGTCCCTAGTTTTCAAAGTTTTTTCCAAAATCCTTCTAAAAATTTGAACATGTTATTGAAAACTCAAATAAATGCAAAAAGATGGTAAAATGTTTCAAAGAAATATGAAGTTATCAAATCTTACCTTGTATAAAAGTTTAGGTTGATGATAAAGATAAATTTTATCGAACACCCATGAGGCCAATTATATTTTGGATCCTAAATACAAGATTGTGGTTCATTACTATATAGATTCAATCATTTGATATCGTCTAGCTTTAAATTTAGATCTTTTCAAATCTTACAATCAGATCTGACCTTGCTTCATCAGAAATGCAAAGTCATATCACAAGTAGGAACCACGTCCTACCTGCTGGGGTCCTGCACCAAGACCTTAAAATAGACCACACACTTCAATTTTAAGTGCTACCCACATAGACACCTTATATTTCAATACCCCACATCTATAGGTACTTCATTTGGGTCATATATCCTGAACATAAAGTGAATTACATGCATGCATAATGGACTATCCCTCATAGGACCTTACTTATGTAAAATCCTATCTTGCATAGGTACCTCATTGGTCTAAATCCAAACCCAAGTATAAAAACATATTTTTAATTTAGCATTCAAGCCTAATACTGGGAAAAACCTTGCATCTACATTCAACATCCAAGTCCTACCATGAATAGGTAAACCATTATGTTTATTCCCTATATTTAATTGACAAACCATTTCACCGTTAAAACACACACTTGTAGGGTACCTCATTCTCATTGAAAGAATGCCCAATGTAGGAAACCCACATTCCATCTAAATCATTATCTTGATTAGGCGCTTTGCATTTCAAAAATCCCTATCTAGCACGTGTGTCTCACACATTTTCACCTTTTTTGGGTTATGATTGTAATTTTAAATTGGTCCACCCTTAAGTTCACTATGATTGGCCTAATGCACTCAATAATATAGTTGCTGGATTTTCAATAGGGATTGTATTCTTTCAAAATCAAGAACTTTCATGATCTTCCATTTTTTGGCTCATGGTTCAACATAGTATACCTTGTCGAGTTGCACCTTTTTGTCCCTTCATGACAAAAAATGGGGGTTAGTCTTGAGTGAAGCCTGTGGTTCTACCTCATACCTCAACATTGCCTTGGGAGGGACAAGCTATTGACACTCCATTTCAGTCATTTGTTCCACCATCAAGATTAGATATTCTCTCTATCTAATTAGATGTTAAGATATACTCCAAAATTTACCTTTTTTCACCTATTTAATTCATCCCATTCAACAATTTACACAAGATGAGAGCTTATTTTTGTGGTCAAGAATGTGTTCCTAATCTTTCTCCTTTCTCCAGAAAACTTTCCATACATAAGCATAGATCTTTACATTCAGAGACTCTATTTGGGAATCAAAAGAAATGAACTATATTCAAAGACGCATATGCCAATAAGGAAATTTATATACATAAGCTTAGAGCTTTAAAGAAATCGATGGTTCATATATAGAAAATTATTTCTCTAGACTTGCACATAGTTTTTTGATTTTATATGAGTTTTTTACAAGCTATTCTATGAATTACATACTTGATTTTTTCATGAAAAAATATTAAATTTTCTTTTGAATTGGAAATTAAATTGCTTCTTATTATCTCTAAATGAAAATTGACACCATTTTAAATATGAAGATATTTGATTCAATTCATATCTATTTAATAAAGAAAGAGGAGACTTATCACTAATATGCACACCTCTTTTCTTTTTTGGGAAATATGGCATTAGATAGGCAGCAAAAACAAGAAAAAATGTCTATTATATTTCCCATTAATAGACAATCACGTCAATAACTATGTAATGGGTAGGATGGTTTATGAGGTCATACCTAGTCCTAGAGCAAGTCCATCGACTATTCCCACATTTTAGTATGCAGCTTTCTTTAAGTTATAATTAGACAGTGTCAGTAGAAGCTCTTGGTTGATCACCACAGACAATAGTATGACGTTGTCCTCCTAGTGGTAAAATCTCCTCACCTCTATGGTAGTCCACTCAGACAACTAGGAACTCCATTCATTCTAGAAGATCTGACAAGAAGGAGTTGTACCCTCTTATTGGTGAACTAGTACCAACTTGCTCCCCCACAATTATTCTCCCTTGCCATCCCTTCCTTCAGCAGGTAGGACTTGCTTAGGTTCTCTCAATTACCACAACAAGAGAACACAAACAATTGTCAGAGGCAATTGAGTTGTGTTCTGAGAATCCCCTAATACCCCTCTATTTATAGGAGAGTCAGGGTCATGGTTCCCAGTCTAAGTGGGAGAGGAAGGGTCCAGAATTTCATGAATTTTTTCAACCTACGAGTGATGGAACAGTCAGTTCATAAGTGAACCAATCAGTTGTCATGTGAGTCGATCAGTTCAACCCTTGAACTAGTTATTTCATTATGTTTTCCAATCACAATTGTATCGGCAAATAATATACAATTTAATGCACAACATGACATCAACACAAATCCTTGAATCAATCAAATTGATCCACCAACCACTCAATTCACAACCTGAGGCGGTCGGTTCAAGGACCTTATCTGATCAGTTCACTTCCTGAACCGAATAGTTCACTATCTAGAATTACCAAAGTTGGTTCAATTGACCTGTCATACTGAAATGATCATTTCAACACTTGAACTGGTTAGTTCACTATTCAGTCACTCTATAATCAAATGTTGTTTAAATTGAATACCTAGCTCATTAGTAATCTAGTTTAAACCATATTCATGAATGAACTCCTATTCCAAGTGTATCCTATGTGTGTGACCCTACAAGTACCAAGTTGTGTTGGTAGTGTATGTCCATAACCCATTTATGACATCACAAGCAAAGAGTAGTGTCTAGTAACACATCATTTCTACCCAAGTAATTTGAAACTTGGAGAACAACTCCAACCTACAATCTTTGATTAGTTTTATAGTGATTGTATAATTCCTTTGTCATTGATATCTAGATTGAACACAAGGCATGGAATCGTCATCCATTCAATGTTCCATTCATGCTCCTTGAACTAAAGAAGACTGTCTGAGATATATGTGACATAAATAACATATATTGATTCACATGTGCATGCACATGCTTTTGTTAGTTTGTCTTATCAAGTGGCCTGGATATCGAACTCATGTATGAGGGGAAAATCCCATCTACATCACTCACAATCATCCCCATATTTCACAACTTCCAATCATAATCTTTATGGCAACCCTTATTCAAGGTCACAACAGATGATGTCAAAGTACACTGAATGACATGTGATGAGTGTAGTGATCTTAGGTCTATGAACCAAAATCACCACCTTCACTATGAGAGATGAATATGAACATCAATAATGGTTTCCATGTGCCACTCTCAAGGTGGGTCTATCCAATACACTATTCTCCAACAAGCATATATGTGCTTAGTTTGATATCAAATATCATGACCAATGAGATTTTGTCATCAACCAACACACACTCTAGTCTTATATGTCATTGATGTCTATTAGCCTTCCAGGATAACATCTGACTAGGGACATAACAATAATGTAAATACTCTTGACATATGTATGATCTCATTCTTCATCTCATCGACTAGAAGACATACTTCATTGAGTTATGTCATTCTTTAGACATTCATTTTGTTCCCTCATTATCTCACAACTGACTAAAATAGAATAAATCAAAAAATTTGCCTTTATTATTAATTAAATACTTTATAAGATATACCATCACAATCATCATATGATTGGCTCTCTAGGTATATATACCAACAAACTCCCACTTGCACTTAGAGACAATAATGCATGAATCTTATTATTTGTGATCTAAACATGTCCATCATGTTTCTATTGCGCAAGTGCTAATCCAGCGGGTGAGCAGTATTTTACCTTTAGTCGGTATATTGCATATTTCACATCTTTTTGCTGTATGAAATCTTGTATAAGATGGAATTTATGTAGCATGTTATATGATATTCCTTGCATAAACAATATATCTATTGTTGTCAAAGTATTTCCGTTGTGTCATCAATGGTTGGAATATCTCATAAGTTCATATAAACTTCTAGATCCATACATTACTAACTCCTATGTTCATAACACCAGGACATATGACTTCTATTGTAAAATTAAAATAATGTTTTATAGTTTAGAACTCTTTGCAACTCACAACTCTTCTTTTAAGATCAAATAAAATTTTATATTGTAATCATTCTCTGTCATTTTTTAAGCTTGCATCATTGTAACCCTTTACATCCAACTCTTCCTTATCAAAATAGTGCAACAACTGATTCTTTAGTGCTTCTCAAGTACTGATGGATGTTCTTTATGGTATTTGATTGACCTTCATTGGAATCTAACTAATATCATCTTGTGATGTCCAACACATACACGATAATGGGATATTTCATACATGACCGATCCAAATGTGAATGCATATGACATCTCTTCCATTCTTCATAAGAATTGGAACACTAGGTTATCGAGAGACTAGTCCCATGTATAATGGACATATTCTCTCTCACTTAATCCTTCATACTAAACCCTTTTAAACATCTTGCCAATATATTTTCGCATACTCAAGTCAAGAAAATTTCTAGAACTATCTCTGTAGATCTCAATTCCTAACACATAAGATTTTTCTCCTAATCCTTCATCAAGAAGCTGATTTCCATGCCAAGATTCAATATTTGGTATTGATATGTTGCTCATTAATATGTGGAATATTTATATGCTCCCACTAAATCTTTTGTAATCACATATTTCACCTTTTATCTTGACTCAAGTCAAACTCTTTGGCATTCTTGTCAAATCAAAGATTCCATCTCTAAGATGCTTGTTTCCAACCTCTAGATTGAAAATTGTATCTTATAGACTTTATTTACATTAATGAAGATATAAAACCTTTAGACTATATCATGTACACATCCTCTCAAATTTAAGCAATGCAGTTTTAATCTTCATATGACAAATCTTATAGTCTTAATAAGCTGCAATAATAGGCATGCCAATTGGTGAAGTTATTTCATCATGTTCAATGTTTTGAACTGTTTTGAAAGCCTTTTCAACCAATATGTCATTCTATGTTATTTATTTCGGTATCCTACTTGAAAGCTTAAATGTACCTTATGGGTTTTACCCCTCTAGGTGATACCAGGTCATACCTTGTTGGTGTTCATGGATTCCATTATATATGTAATGGCCTCAAGCTATTTTTCAGATTCTGGCCCCGCAATAGTTTTTTATTTGATTATTGGCTCATAATCTTATGACCAACTCACAACTTATCTAAGTTATAGGATTCTCAATCTCTTAATCTCATACATGTTCTTCTAGAACTACAAGTTTTGTGTTACACCTGGAACTTGAGATTCCACAACAATTTGTGATTCTCCTTATTCCCGTTATACCTCCTCTGGTTCAATGTTTTCTTGTTGATTTTTTTTGAGTTCTACTTTACTCCCACTGATTCTTTTGAAATTTAGGTTTCAGAACAACAAACAAAGATAAGTAGTGTTCAACAAACTAACATTTAAGTTTCAATCCTAAAGACATATTGGGACATTTCCATATCTTATACAATGTATTTTAAACCATTTTAGATGGTATATTGTTTTTGTGCTAAGCATATGCCTAAAAAGAAAATTAGATGATTAGATTAAATGATAATCACATCATGACGTCTTCTTTCTGATACACTATCACAATCTCTCTAGAAGGTCCTCAAACAATTGATGTAAAATATTTCAACATTTGATCATACCAAAGTTTTGTAATACTTTTATCAAATTTATACTTCATTATTAATCTTCTTCAAAACTTCAAGAGTTTCATGTTTACCATATCTACTAAGATCATCAGTAGTTATAATGAAATACAAATAACTTCCTCTGTCATTTATTCTAAAAGATATTCATACATCAACACGTATAAGACCTAATAGAATTGTTTCTCTCCCACGAAACCTAGTGAGAGGTGGTTTTTCATGTTTCACATATATAAGACTTTCATGTTTATTATCAGTTTAATAACCAAAAGAGTCTAGACAAACATCAACATGGATTCTAGAAGTGCATTTCTCATATATGTGCTAAAGATGACAATGTTATAGATTGTCTGAGTTATAAACTGTAATCCTTTAGGTATTTACTTTATAAACATTCATCTTTAGATCCTTTCATATAAATATCACAAGTCCTTTAATGCATTGCCATACAAGATCAAATCTTTGAAATGATACCTTTAACAACTCCTTATTCATTATCATCCTTGCCCATATAAGATGCATAAAGTAAAATGTTTCTATTATTGGCATACTGAAAAAGATGTTCATCTAACTCTATTACATGCCCTACCATCTAAGATAAATTCTAAAGGTAGATAAAAGTTGTAGAAACTCTTGATCTGCTTAATCCATCTGTGTCCTTTCATAAAGGCTTACTTCTTATCAGATCATGTATATCATACATATTCCATATCTACATCCAAAATCACATACTCGGGATAAGAAGTAATTAATTTTATCTTATTATGCATATATACGAAATGGCGGTTTCTATCTGCTCTTTCTTCTTCTTTAGTTCCTCCAGGTAGAGAGGGAAATTCCTCTTCTAATGTCTAGGCCAGTAATAGTGGTGACAATTTCCTCCCTTATTCACTCCTTCCTTTGCCTTAAGTGGGGAAGACTTGGGATTTTGGCCAAATTTAGAACTCTCCGTAGTTTTGCCTTTGCCTTTAGACTTTCCATTTGATTTTCCGATCATCATTGAAAGCATGGGCTTGTCTTTCTTCATTTTTCCCTCAACTATTCACAACATGCCAAGTAACTCTGTCAACGGGTTGTCAAAGTCATTCATGTTGTAGTTCATGATAAACTGACTGTATGACTCTTACAAAGATTACATAATCACATCAGTTGCCAAATCTTGACCCAAAGGGAATCCTAGTATTTAAAGGTTCTCCACATATCCAATGAGATTGAGCACATAAGGACCTACTGGCTCTCCTATTGCCATATTGCATTTAAAACATGCCTAAGAGACATCAAATATCTCATGTCTTGCCTGATCTTGGAACATGTTCTTAAGATGTGTGACCATATCAATAACATTCATTTTCTCATGCTATCTTTGCAACTCATATTTCATGGAGCACGTCATTAGGCATTTGACATCAACAACATCTTCAACGTTCTTCTTATAAGCATCCCTATCATCCTTAGGTGCATTGGGAAGAGGTTCTTGTGGCTCTGGTGTCTCTAGGACATTGAGCTTGCACTCCGATGTGAAAATAATTATCAATGTCCTAAACCACTAATGGAATTTATTACCATTCAACTTGTCCTTCTAAATAATTGATTGTATAGAAAATGTGTTGTTTTGTGTTGCCATTTGATTCTATAAAAGAAATTTGCAATTTTGTAACCCATTTTGATTTGATTTTATTTGTATGAAATTTGACAATGTTTAATTAGGACTTTAGTTAACTATCTCTCTCATTATTTTTTTCAAATTGATAACCCTCAATTATCAATTCGGAAGATTGCAGCACACAAACATCTTATGAGCCAAGATCCAAAAGAATTAAATTATTACTCGAACAATGCCAACGTCCATAATCAATCATTAAGGTAGATAACATTTTTCAATTCCATCTTATGAAGTTCTTTAAAAGATGGTATGTTGAACTCCTTACCATGGTCATATGCATGTATCTATGTTCTTAATATCATTAAGGTCACCCAAAAAGCCAACATGATAGAAATTAACCCCTGTTCGCATGCCCAAATAACTGTCATCACACTTCCACAACATAGATAGCATGCCACGCTTGGCATGTCTACAAATAATCGATCAAGCTTTTCATGTGTGTTTCTAATGGAAAGTATCCTAGAATTAATATGTTTGATTGAGGAATTTATATATTAATATATATAAATATACATATCCAATCACCACATACTATAGTATGTATCATATACATGCTATATCCCACAAACATAAAAATGCACTATAAAACATTAGTGATGGTTATTACCATACAAATATAATTCCTTGGAGCCACATGGAATTACAACCACCTAGGTCTACATATCATGCATGAACCTATTGTTGGTGAAATATGTGCTTGAACCAATCCGAGTTGATCGGTTCAACCCTTGAACCAATTGGCTTGCCTCCTGGCCGGTCAGTTGGTCATCAGGACCATCATGTAGCCTCCAATCCAGTCGATGTCTAAACACCTCCAAATGATCGATTGAGTCTCCATCCAATCGATTCAACTCCTCTTGTCTTCTATCCTCCTCGGTCTTCTATCCTGTTAGACCGTCTCGTGAAATGGCCGGCTTGCCTGATGTTGAACGTCTTCTTTACCATGGTAAGAAAAGAAACTATTCTATTGCTATTAACTTATTACATTGTAATGAGAAACCTCAAGTTACATTCGAGGGGAGAAAAGGTAGGAAATAATAATACTTTTACATTAAGAAGAAGAAGGTAGACGCTCGACATGTAAACTGAGATATAAATAGGAATACACAAACCATCCAACCACACACAGTTATTGGCCATAACCATGCTATACATCCACCATCAAAAACATCTTTTAGGGTGACACATGTAAATTGTAGATATGCCATATCATATATATTAGTTTGGGATCATATGTGATATTTAATTGGATATGAACATTAATCATTTTAAATATTTGTATCATATGTAATAAATAAAAGGCAGATACCAAAATTTGATCATATTGAATAAATCCCAATACATAGTAAATTGAGGTGGTTCGGAAACCACTATTGGGAAATATGGCATCAGAAAGGTGGAAGATACAAAAATAATATCTGCCATATTCCCAATTAATAGAAGATCATGTTACCAACTATGTAATGGGAAGGATGCTTTATAAGGTCATATCTGGTCTTGAAGAAAGTCTAACAACTATTCCCTCATTGTAGTATGCGGCCTTCTTCAAGTCACACTCAGACGACGTCAGCATCAACTCCTGGTTGATCACCATTGATAGTAGTTTGACGTTGTCCTCCTAAAGGGAAAAGCTCCTTTCCTCTATGGTAGTCCACATGGACAACCAGGAACTCCTACCATTCTAGAAGAACTAACAAGAAGGAGTTGTCCCCTCTTATTGGTGTACTAGAACCAACTTACTCTCCCAGAATTGTTCTCCCTTGCTATCCCTCCCTTTAGTGGGTAGGACTTGATCGGGTTCTCTCAGTTACCACAACCAGAGAAGACAAACAATTATTAGAGGCAATTGAGTTGTGTTATGTGATGACCCCAGTACCCCTTGATTTATAGGAGGGTCAAGGTCAAAGTTCCCAATCTAAGTGGGAGTAGAAGGGATCGTAATTTCATGAACTTTTGCAACCTACGAGCAGCGAAATAGTCGGTGCATAGGTGAACTGATTGGTTGGCATGTGAGCCAATCGGTTCAACCCTCGAATCAGTTGTTTCATCATGTGTCCCAATCACATTTGTATTGGCAATTAATATCTGATGTAATGCACATCATGACGTCAGCACAAATCCTTGAATAAATCAAATTGATCCACCAACCGCTCGGTTGATTACCTGAGTTGATCGGTTCATGGACCTAAGTCTATTGGTTCACTTCCAGAACTGGTCTGTTCACTGTACAAAATTGTCAAAGTTGGTTCAATTGACCTGTCATACTGAAATAGCCAGTTCAACACTTGAACTGGTCAATTCATTATTAAATCACTCAATATTCAACGAACATTGTTTAAATTGAATATCTAACTCTTTAGTAATCAAGTTTAAAATATATTCATGAAAGAACTCCTATTCCAAGTGTATCCTATGTGTGTGACCTTATAAATTCCAAGTTATGTTGGCAATGTACGTCCATAACCCATTTATGACATCATAAGAAAAGAGCGGTGTCTAGTAACACATCATTGCTACCCAAGTAATTGGAAAGTTGGAGAACAATTTCAACCTAAAATCTATGATTGATGTTACATTGATTGTATAATTCCTTTGTCATTGATATCCAGATTGAATCGAGGCATGGAATCATCATTATTTCAATGTTCAATGCATGTTCCTTGAAATAGAGAAGATTGTATGAGATATATGTGACCTCAATATCATATATTGATTCATATGTGAATGAACATGCTTTTCTCAGTCTTGCTTATCAAGTGCCCAAAATATCAAATTCCTTTAGGAGTGACAAATCCCATCTACATCACTCAGAATTATCCACATGTGTCACAGTGCATCCGATCATCACCTTTATGGAAACCCTTATTCATCATCACAATAGATGATGTCAAAGTACACTAAATGACATGTGATGAGTGTATTGACCTCACGTCTAAGAACCAAAATCACCACCTTCACTATGAGAGATTACTATGACCACAAATTATTGTTTCCATGTGTCACTCTCAAGGTGGGTCTGTCTGATACACTATTATCCTACAAATATATGTGTTATTGGTTTGATATCACATATCATGACTAATGAGATTATGTCATCAACCTCATCAAGAAACACATACTCTAGTCGTATGTGTTATTATTTCCTATTAGCCCTCCACAATAACATTCGACTAGGGACATAAAAAGAATGTATATACTCTTGGCATTCATATTGTAACGTCCGGGCCCACTGCCCTAGGTTCTAGTAGAGTTTCAGGAATTACGACTGGCCCCACAAACCGCCACTAGCCTTAACTGTGCACTTTTTCCTCACTCACGTGCAAGTCGGGGTCAACTTCCCAACTAGTCACCCATCCTAGTACTACTCCAAGCTAAGCGTGTTTAACTATGGAGTTCTTTAGTGATGGGCTCCCAGAAAAGGAGGTGCACCTTGGTGATATGGGTAGTCCAATCATTCCTTATAAGATCATTATATCCTGGGACGTTACAATTTCCCCCACATAGACTCTTGACATCCTCATCAAAGCTCAACTATAAGGCCTCATAACATCACCCCATTTCAATGCAGACCTAGAATGGCCCATGAACACCCAACTCCCGATCACGGAATATCAGCGCAAGGGTGGCCACATCAACCATGGACAACCCTTTCCTACATGCCTGGACCGCACAGCTCAAGACTGGCATGTCACATGCCCATGTGGGCCCCACCTACTAGAGGAGTTATGGCTCTGATACCATTTGTAATGCTCGGGCCCACTGCCCTAGGCTCTAGTAGAGTTTCAGGAATGACGAATGTCCCCACAGACCACCACTAGCCTTAACTACGCGCTTTGTCCTCACTCACGCGCATGCCAGGATCAACTTCCCGACAGGTCACCCATGCCAGTACTACATCAAGATGAGTACACTTAACTATGGAGTTCGTTAGTGATGGGCTCCCTAAAAAGGAGGTGCACCTTGGTGACATGGGTAGTCCATCATTCCTTATAAGATCATTATATCTGAGGCCTCAAATTTTGGGACGTTACACATATGATCTCATTGTTCATGTCATGAACCGAAAGACATATGTCATTGAGTTATGTCATTCTTTAAACATTCATAATATTTCCTCATTATCTCATAACTGAGTGAAACAAAATAAATCAGAAGATTGTCTTTATTATTAATCAAATTCTTTTGTATGATATGGCATCAAAATCATCATATGATTGGCTCTCTGGGCATGCATACCAACATTCTTACCCTGTTTTCTATTTAAAATTTAATTGTTCAATGACACAATCTTGTAATCGAAACAAAATTTGTATCCAAGATACACTCATAACCTTCCATAAAGTAAAAAATCAGATATGGAAAGTCATTGTTTCCTGCTAAGGGACATCCCTATGTATCACTTTATTTCTCCTAGATGTAACTTGGCATTCTTCTAGTGGTGTACCCTATGGAAACAAGCATTCTCTAGGGTTTCTTTAAGGAAAAATCTTGATTCTATTTCATATTCATGAAGTAAATCCAATCCCATTAGTGACATATTTTTCTCAATTTTGTACCCTAGACCCTCACAAGCAAGTATAAATACACCCCCATGCCCATAATCAACATTCACCCTTTCGCCTCTCTTGAAGCCAGAGAGCGGCTACCTTGTCTTGTCTAAACTCCACCGACAATGATCTAGAAGATCCTTCTTCAGAAACAACAATTATGATAGGTCGCAATACTATACAAACATTAAGGAGGCACCATGACCTCTAGATTTAGTTATTCATCCCAACTTTTAGATCTAGATTGGAACAACTGTTTGTTTATATCACAATATTTGCTTCTCTACTTGAAATAACACTTTCCTATCTACTTCTTGGTTCAACTTGATAAAAAAATTCATGCTATACATTGAGATGTCTCTTGTTCATGATCATATCATACAATTGACTAGTTGTTTTGTCTACATCTCTACATGTTTACTTGATCTTCGTAAAAATATTGCATCTTGCTCACAATTGATTGAGACTCTCAAATGCATATTATTGAAAACATGTGAAATTCTAAACATTAAGATCACTACACACACACTTCTAGATCTCATTTGACCTGACCAAATCTTTCTTTTCATGTTACTCTATATTTCCCACATCTCATCCCTATCGTCTGAGATGAATCTCTACCGTGCGATCTTGAGGCAAATAGGACTGCATAATCAAACTAGAATTTTTGAGAAAGATGACAAAAAGCTCCACGGTCATTTTAAATGCCCAAAAACTTGTACACCTTCGTCATATTGTTTCTTTGCTTTATTTTCTTAATCAAATCAAATCAAACATTTTTTTCGTGAAACTCTAGAAATCAAACACAATATTGATATGTTGCACGACGTGGGAAAGTCTTAACACCTTTGTGTCCGTAATGTGATTTTTGTTCAAGGTCTCCTGCCCATGCCTCATGTGGAGTCGATTTTCGTTTACCACTGATTACATATCCATCTACATTTTTCCTCGTAAATTACGGCGATGATTCCACATTCCTTAACTTTTATGTTTTTTAAAGCTTTACAACGACCGCTGAGTAGCTATTACACAGATTTTCCTCGTGAACAACCACAATTTGGGGTGTGAATTTTATGGGTTCCACTGTAAATATGTTTACCAATACGAATTATTAAAGTTGCTAATCTAATCACTTTTTCCACCAACCAGCCTTGAAAAACTTATAAGAGCAACTAACTAGAAGTAAAATGACTTGCATATTCATTGCTCCACTGAAAATTTTAAGCTTCTAGACATAGGTCGAGCATTTCATGTAATAGTGTAGTGTTGAAGTTCACTTTGAAGGTTTCATTCCTGTAAAATATAATAAAATTGTGCTTGGTTCACATGCTGAAAAATGATTATCTTTCCATCAAAAAGGGAGAAAAAAAGACCAAACTCGTGATTCAAATCAAACCCGTCAGCGGATATAAGATACTAGTGATTATGGCAGTATCATATTTAAAACAATTTAATTCGTTATAATATTAGTCACTGTCACTCTAAAGTTGACAACGGATAACTGAAATTCACTAGGACTGGGGTTAAGATGAAAGACGGTTCAATAGACTTTAAAACTAATCAAGCGCTCCCATAGATAACTTGTTTATTTTTGCAGTGCTGCTTTACTGGAAATCTAATGAAATGAGATTTATTGGCACAATCTGCTAGCTGTTCGCCTGTCCATCACTCATGAGGAGCATATATATCCTTTCAAACATCCAAAACATGGATAGTTATATGCACTGAAGTCAATATTCTGCAGACAAACGGACCCGTCGTCATTAAATCCATGAGTACTAGCAGCCCATGTGATGCCGCAGGATTTGTGTTCTGCTCCTTTTCTCAACATATTCACTGATGATGTCTGGAATGTGGTTCTACTTCTACCATAGGGTTTCAAATTCTTTAATCTACTGTATATTCTTCTTTCGGCAGGTAAACTGTCTGTTGGTTGTTCTCCATAATCTAGACTTTCGGCATAAAATGTCAGAGGCATCAGCTGCAAGTTGAGTTTTACATGGTAGGATAAGGTTCGCCAACGCTCATTCGCGAAAACCCTACCTAATCTCTATATGATTATGGAATCATCTGACGCAGGAAACCGAAATAGCCAAACGATCAGTTCTGATCACACTTCCAAATAAGTAATTCGTGAAGGAGTTGTTCACATCACAGTAGGTTGGCATTGTAAAATGCGCTGCCTATTCCTTTTTGGTCGTTTGTTATTAAATAAAGCTGTTCAACGGAATAGGCCTTCCCATATTCTCCTCCATTATTGTAGAACAGGGGTGTGGTCTACGTGGGGTAGCTGACATGGTCTCTTATCTCTTGTCGTTTATTAGACAGCTATAAATTATGGGGACTTATACCCCTGATATGGAAACCAAAGCACATGCTAACGGAAACCAAGGATCGGGTTGTTAGGAAGAATAAACATGTGATTAATCAGATATTGTTAATATAACGATTAAATTATGTACTGTTATTCGCCATGGTTCCCGTCTCGATTCCTATCGTGATACGATGAGATGGATAGCAACAAAAGTTGAACGGAGTGATGTAATATGAGTAGTTACATATAGGGCATGTTTGGTTATTTGGATTTTGCTGTATTGGATTGTATTTTGGACTCCAGTTCAACAAATTTTAAGTTTGGTTTGCAGGATTGGAGAACTGAGGCTAATCCCGGGATTTTCAGACATAATAGGAATCCCACATTTTGGTCTCCATCAAAATTCTCCCGGACGCCAAAATCCAACATGGCGAACGTCGTGGACACGAAAAAAAATAAATCCCGCACTTACAAAATCCGACAAACCAAACATAAAATTTTATTTTACGGGATTTTGACAATGCAACATTTTAATAATGCAGGATGGACAAAATACAGGATTTCTAAAAATCCGGCAAACCAAACGTGCCCATAATAGAGATCGGTGATGGGGTCATTCCAAATTTTCAATATTATCTTCATATTTAAATATGTAAGAAGCACATCTAATGTTGACGCCATTGATCTTCGAAGCATAGTGACCCAGAACTAGTACGTAGCAGTAACACTCGCTGATAATTTTAAAACGATAATTCACCACTAACTTGGTGAAGGTCACGGCTGAATTACTACTTTTTAAAGATGAAATCACCTAGACAAGATATTGGTTTCTGATTTGCTGAATGGCTCATGTAATATTGAAAATTGTCTATAGTGGGATTGGGGAGGCTTGGATCGACTCCTCCGGACTTCAAAAGACTATAAAATAAAAAAGATTGTTCAAAGTAACTTGTTGCGTATATAATCAACTTAAGAAGGGGGAGGAAAGAAGGATATGATCAGCAATTATGCAACATATAAGGTGGTTCAGGTTCTACATCTACCACTAGTTGTCATTGCAACCACTAGTACTAGATACTATTTTAAATCAAGATAGCAAACGTAAAATGTAATATAACGATCATATGTTTTACTTAAAGTGAAAATCTCCTTTTTGCTGGCATGGGAGAACATTCGAATTGTCTCCTTTCTTGTAGATTCTAGAGACCACCACGTTCCTCTTTGCTCGTAGGCAATGGGAGAACACCGCTTACCTCCTCTGTTGGCTGGCTTTTTCCTTAAGATAACTATAAGATGCCAATTCCTTATCGTAAAACCTATCATGTTGCACATGTACAAAGTTTGAATGCAGATTAAAAGATGGGATTACTTTCCCTTCAAAAAGAGGTAGAAGAGATTACTATATAGATTGCTGCATGGACTACAATTTTTATGATATTCATCAGATTAGATATGAAAGTTGTAGTATAGGAGAAGCTATGACTTGAGATCTACATGATTTCTATATAGTATTTCTCAATCCAATGTATTCCCAAGATTATCTTGATGGTCAAGTGTGTTGAGAATGGTCTTGAGAGGTTCTTATTTCAAGGATTTGATCAAGGTTATCCTAGATGATTGGAGTTGAGCATCCAAACAAAATCTAGTGATTGCATATAGTAAAGTTTACATTTTAACAACTAGTTTGGCCTTCAACACGCACTCTAGGAAATCAAGCTATGCGTCAAGCCTTGTTTGAAATTTAATCCAAAACTCTATATTTATTTCTTAATCGTGGGGTTTATTTAAGTGCCAATATGATGTTTAATATGTTTATAAATTTAATTACTTTCGTACTATACTTTTAAGGTGATTTGTTAGGGATCAATGAATTGAAACTCTATTTTTTAAAAGTTTAGGAACTTAAGGGTATAGAGGTCATCCACATGACATTACAAGAATATATATCTTCTTTATGATTCCTTAGCGTTAATAAATAGTTTAGAATCAATAGGTACAACTTATAGGGTGAGGAGAACCCTAAGATTGCTACCAGGCCCTTGAGTGGTCGCCAATGGAAAGAAGTAGATTTTTCTTAGACAAATTAGATTTCCATTTTTCAACTTAAATTAAACTAAGACCCACCATTAGACAATAAGGAGACATTACAAGGTTCGTAAAGGATTACTCATCTTTAAAAGTTTTGGTTGGAAATATTGATCCATCCCCAACATATATGTTATATCGATATGAGAAAACGATGGTTAAACCATCTTGTATGATGGATGTTGTAACATCCCAGGGTTTGAGGCCTCGGATAAAAAGATCTTATAAGGACTGATTGAACTACCCATATCACCAAGGTGCACCTCTGTTTTCGGGAGCCCATCACTAAGAACTCCATAGTTAAGCGTGTTGAGCTTGGAGTAGTACTAGGATGGGTGACCTATCGGGAAGTTGATCCTGGCATGCGCGTGAGTGATGACAAAGTGTGCAGTTAAGGCTAGTGGTGGTCTGTGGAGACAGTCGTCATTTCTGAAACTCTACTAGAGTCTTGGGTAGTGGGACCGAGCGTTACAAATGGTATCAGAGCCAATTATCCTCCAGTAGGTAGGGCCCACATGGGCATGGCATGCCAGTCTTGAGCCGTGCGGTTCAGGCATGTAGGAAAGGGATGTCCATGGTTGACGTAGCCACCCTTGCGCTGGTATTTCGTGATCGGGAGTTGGGTGTCCATGGGCCATTGTGGGTCTGTACTGAAATGGGGAAGAGATTATGAGGCCTTGTAGTTGAGCCTTGATGAGGACGTCAAGAGCCTAAGTGGGGGAGATTGTAACATCCAAGGGTTTGAGGCCTCAGATAAAAATATCTTATAAGGGATGATTGAACTACCCATATCACCGAGGTGCACCTCCTTTTTCGGGAGCCCATCACTAAGAACTCCATAGTTAAGTGTGCTCATCTTGGAGTAGTACTGGCATGGGTGACCTGTTGGGAAGTTGATCCCGACATGCACGTGAGTGAGGACAAAGTGTGCAGTTAAGGCTAGTGGTGGTATGTGGGGACAATATTCATTCCTGAAACTCTACTAGAGCCTTGGGTAGTGGGACCGGGCGTTACAGATGTGCTTCCCTTTGTGATTTTTGAGGAATAAAAAAAGGTATTATAGAGTCAATACCACAACCTGAGACAACACTAGAGTTAGAACTCCATTTAGTGCAAGAAACTACAAATGATTAACTGTGAAAGGAGCAAAAAATAGAATAGAGCACATTGCGGTATATATCAATTTGGATTCGTGGTCCACCCTTAGAAAGGAAAACCTCTAGTTGGTTATCCACTACATTAATAAGAGAAAACCAAATTTTTCTATAGCCTTTGAGATATGGTATTCTTTGTTCCAAGATGACATATTGATAATTGTTAACCACGATGGTATATGCACATGGTACTCATGAAGTTATTTAAATCTATCTATCATGAAATTTTTAGGGGACATAATTTTAGAAATATATATAATTTTCTATCCCCTATTTAGTAGATCAACAAATGTGTGGCAAGGACACTAATACAGTATCACTTCTTATGAAATGGCTGGAGACTCAAAACCACCGTGACATCTTTGTGTCCATTTTTCTTGATAGTATTGGGACCGTGCTCACAACAAATACGCATAAAATCCAATTGATTCTTTGTACTAGATACCATGCCTCCTTTAAAGAAAAGATTATTTATCACAAGACCAACATGACACTTGATGAGATGAGACTGTACATACATGATACCAAAGACTATGGACGAGCAAGGAAACAAATGAATTCAGTAGAAGTGGATGTAGATGACATAGCTCTAAAGGGTAGTAAAGTAAATTCAACAATCAAAAGACTTCCTTTTCTGTGATAACATGGATGCAAGAAATCCAAAATGGCCAAAATGTCGATGACTTTAAAGGAGAGGATTTCCATTCCCTTAGAGGCACATTCAAACATATAACTCTATCCACTATGTGAAGATTAGACAAATCAATGATGCCTGATGTTGTTGGCTGAAGGGAACTTTATAGTCCTATTTTGAAGAATTACATATTTCCCATTATTAATGCTTCTAAGTTATATATTAAGGGCTTCAAGATAGTATGTGTTAGACCAATGTCAAATTGACTAATATCATATAATGGTTAATCGTTTACATCAATTTTATTCCTTATATAATTGCAATCCTTGTAATTGTGTGTTTATTTTTCACATTTTAAAAGGATGATTGTTGATTAGCCCTTAACCTATAGTGTCATTAATCATACCTTGGGGAGGTTTGGGAAACAATAATTTAGATTACCTAATTTTCCTAGTGCAATATATTTTAGTAACATTTAGGCCAGAAAAATTATCTATCAAAGCATCTGGTTTCAGATGAAGCTATACCTCAATAAGGGCTTATCAAAGTGTCATTAGTCTTATAAGTTAGCCTCAATCAAACTTATAGTTCAATTGAACCTCATATCAGTCAAACTCACATTTTGATACATAGGTAGTCAAAACAACCTAATTTTTAATTTCCTATCAATTTTTCTTAGGCTCTACCCTTCTTATGACTTTAATAAAACTCATAGTTCTATTTCAATGTATCTCATTCTAAGTTCAAATTTTCCTAAGTTAGCCTATCAAATGCCCAACTATCCACATAATTATTTTTGGTTGTTGCAATGTATATATTGACCGAGGATGTTCCTATACACGACAAGATTCTTACATAGGAAAACCTTAATCTATTCATAAATATATTAGGACCATATTTGATTAGTTTGACACACACTTGAGAATCAAAATACTTTGTAAAAGGAACTGAGTGATATTGTGCCTTAGTGATCAATTTTATGCTCAATTTGAGCTTCTCCCTGTGTGAATGAAGAGGAGGGATGGGAGCAAAACATAGGAGGGATTAGATGAAATACCTATCTTAATGTGTTTGACTTGTATGAGGAGAGAAAGTTAAGGATACCATAAATGAAGATTAAAGGTTTTCTGTGTAAACTACATTTATGTTTTTATATCGATTTGGCATACACAAATATTTTCTTTTTTTTCACAAAATGTTTATCACTAAATATATAACCAATTATCTATATTTCCAATCTTTATCCAAATCACATAATATTTTTTAGCTAGTTATTGTTGGCATGTATGCCCTGAGAGCCAATCATGGGATGATTGGTGGGATACATTGAGATTGATTTGATAAACATCAAAGGCAAGCTTCCAATTCTTTCTGGTTCAGTCATATGAGATAGTGATAGAATATATTGAATGTCTAGAGAATGACGGTACTCAATGACGTATGCTTTCAGGTTAAGGACTTGAATGATGAGATCATACATATGCTAAGAGTTTTTACATTCTTGCTATGTCCCTAGTCATATGTCATTGTGGAAGGTAGATAGACAGCAATGACATACAAGACAAGATTGTGGTGTTGGTTGATGACAGAATCTCATTAGTCATGATATAGAGATATCAAACCAAACACATAGGTACTTGTTAGAGAACAAGTGTACCGGACAGACCCACTGTGAGTTTGACACATGGGACCATGACATGGTAGTCACAGTCAGTACTCACAGTGATGGTGGTGAGTGTGATTCTTTGACCTGAAATCACTACACTCAACACATGTCGTTGGGCACACTTTGACATCATCAAACGCAGTCCTGAAACATGGGTTGTTATAAAGGTGATGATTGGGTGTCTTTGACACATGGGGCTTTTGAGGGGTGAGTGATAGATATGGGATTTGTCCCTCCTGAGGGAGTTTGATACCCAAGGCCACTTGATGAGTAGGATTGAAATAGGTGTGCGCACGCATGTGTGAATCAGTATGTGATATTGAAGTCATACATATCTCTTCCAATCTGCTCTGAGATCAAGAAAGTGAATGAACATTGACAAGATGACTGTTCCATGCCTCGAGTTCATTCGGGATATCAGTGACAAATGAATTATACATTCACTATAACACCATTCACGGATTGTAGGATTGAAAGTTGTTCTCCAACTTTCTATTTCACTTGGGTAGAACTGGTGTGTGACTAGGCACCGCTCTTTGCTTGTGAAGTCATAAGTGTTATGCACTTTCACTACCAACGTGAAATGGACATGTAGGGTCACACACATAGGATTTAAGCTGGAAGAGGAGTTTTGTCCACAAATAATGTTTAGATTGATTACTAAAGGAGTTTAGTAGTTCAATTAAACACTCAATCAATTGATAGCTCAGTATCATAATGTTCAAGGTGTTGGACTGATTGATTAGAGTATCAGATTGATTGAAACTGCAATTGACTAATTTTGCACAATGTACACTCCCAACTGATCGGCTCATGTGATGAATCGATCGGCTCATCTTGGTGAACTGATCGGCTCAGGTTGTGAGTTGATCAGCTCATGATCAGGGTGAAACGATTGCTTCAAGTGTTGAAATGATCAGTTCAACTGATGCAACCGAGCAAGTTGGGAAAGTAGGATTGGTAAGACTTTTCCTTTCGTTTCACTTGCCTAATTTGATTGGAACAAGGATTGGTATTTGATACAAATTAGAAACAAAAGATGGAAAGTCAATCGGGAACTGACCAGGACCACCGACCGACCGGTTCAGAAGTGATCCGACCGGTTGAGGTGTCCCAGCTGATCGGTTGAGGTGTCAACCGACCGGTTCAGGTCCCCAACCGACCGTTTCAGAAATGAAACGATCGGTTCAGGTTGTGAGTTGATTGTTTTTGTGGAAAATCTCGAACCCTTCTACTACTATTTTTAGTCCCACATTGCCCGGGATGGAGAACCCTGTCCCATGACCCTCCTATATATAGGGGTATTGGGGGCTTCTCAAAGAACAACTCAGTGCAACCAATTGCTCTGTGAAGTTGTCGTTCTCTCTGGTTTTGGTAACTGAGAGAGAGCCCGAGCAAGTGCTACCTGATAAAGGGAGGCACAACAAGGGAAAGACAACTACAGAAAGCAACAGGTGGCAGGAGAGTGTGTCAGTGACTAGTACGCTGACAGGAGGGTGTGACTCCTTCCAATTCCTTGTGGGACAAGGAGATTGGAGTTCCAGGTGGTCCGTGTGGACTACTTCAGAGGCGGGAGGTTTCTTCTTCTTGGAGGACATCTGTCAATCCCGACAGTCCCAGTGAGACCAGGAGTCGTCAGTCCCGGTGCGACCAGGAGCTGCACAGACACCGTCCAAGACCAGAGGTGAAGACTGCGCAAGCCACAAGGTATTGTCTCCGAGCAAGCATCGGGACAAGGTATGATTCCACAAACCATCCTTTCCTATTGTATAGACGTTGACACATTTCCTTGTTCTGGGTTTGGGGGAGAAAATTTTTTGTTTTCGCTGCCTTCTCTGCCTCCCCTAAAACCCAACATTGGTATCAGAGCCACGTCAACTGCTCTATACTTTAGGATTATCGATATGATCGATTTTTGTTTGTCGCCTTTGTTTATTGCATACGATGCAAATAATATTGGCTTTATGCATGTCCAATCCTAAATCCACAAATCCCAATTTACATATATGATATATATTATTAATGCACTCGATACACGTCGCCCTTAAACGAGTTTTGTGGTGGATGTATAGCGTGGTTATGGCCAATAAACGCTATCTTTGTATGGTTGTATGTGGTTGCTTGCATCTCGGTCTGCGCACTGATCTTCCCTCTCCTATTCCTGATGTAACTCAAAATAATTCGAGATTTTCTTCCTACCTTTGCTCCCCTCGAATGTAAGTCGAGGTTTCTCTTTAACAATGTAAAATAGGAGATTTTATTTCCTGTTATGTCAAAGAACGAAGGACATCTAGACGACAGCTGAGACAATCGGTTCAAGGAGTGAACTGATCGATTGACATTCTAGATGATCGGTTCAAGGTGTGAGCCGATCAGTTGATGGCCGGTTTGAGGAGCGAGACGAGCGGGTGGCGGCCATGATGAGATGCACGACGACCAGGTGAACCGATCGGTTGGAGGAGCCAACCGATTGGCTGGTGGCACCCAGGCGACCAGTCTGATGGCGAGCTGATCATTCATGTGATGAGTTGATCAAACCCAGAAAGACAAAGCACAAAGTTCATCTTGTACATGTTGCATGTGATGTAGACCTAGATGACCGTGATTCCTCTTGGCTCGAGGAATCACATTAGGATGGCCATAATCATCGCTTTTATCATTTTGCATGTTTTCTGTGGGATATAGCATGTATATGATACATACTATGTATTGTGGTGATTGGATATGTATATGTATATAAAACCAAATCCCTCATTAAATATTAAGTTTTAGATGCCTTCCAAATGCGACACACGTGAAAATCTTGATCGACCAAGTGTGGGCACGCCCAAGCGTGGTGCACCGTCTATCTCATGGAAGCGTGAAGGGTATATATGTGGGTCTGCCCAAGAAGGGTGCATATTCATCATATTTGCTTTGGGTCGGACTTAACAAGGTGACAAACTTCCACGTTTGGTATAGGACATTGAGAATTGTTCTCACTCAAGAGAGAAAGCTCTATGTCCTAGATACTCCAACTCTAGAGGAACCTGCTCCTAATACACCAAAGGCAGAAAGGGACGCTTACAAGAAGTATTCTGATGATGCCATTGATGCAAAGTTCTTGATGTTGTGCTCTATGAACCACGAGTTGCAAAGACAACATGAGAACATGGGTGTCATTAAGATGATTCAGCATCTCAGGAACATGTATGAAGATCAAGCACGACAAGAGAGATACAATGTCTCAAGGGCACTATTCAAGTGCGTCATGCCAGAAGGAGATCTAGTTGGTCCTCACACACTCAAGATGATTGGGTATGTGGAGAACCTGCAAAGACTGGGATTTCTACTGAGCTAAGAGTTGGCTACTGACGTGATACTGCAATCGTTGCCAGAATCTTACAGTCAGTTTGTGATGAACTACAACATGAACAACTTTGATAGGCCACTGTCAGAGTTGTTGGGCATGTTGAGGACAGCCGAGACACAGATGAAGAAGGACAAACCTAAGTCTGTGATGGTGATCATGAGCAAGAAAGGCAAGTCCAAGCGCAAGGGCAAGGGCAAAGCTAAGAAAGGTTCTGATGCTAGCCAGGAGCCCAAGTCGTCTTCATCTCTCAAGGCCAAGGGAGGCGTGACCAAGAAAGGAAATTGCCACCATTGTCAAAAGCCAGGACATTGGAAAAGGAATTGTCCTCTCTATCTGGAAGAACAAAAGAAGAAGGAGGCAACAACCGTCTCTACTTAAAGGTGTCATGAAAGTAAACTTGTAACACTTTTTGAGGTATATGATACCAAGATGTAAAGTGTAAAGCACTCAATAAATGGGGCAAGTGTTGCCGCCATAGATAAGAGTACTTTAGTTTATTTTCAGCCTAAAAGGCATGTAATACAGTTATGAACTGCTATTTCATATTTGCCAATAGATAGAAACACTTTATTTTTGCATATTGTATGACAATGATGGCAATCAATAAAGAGATGTTTCAATTTCTAAAAGATATGATCTTTGTGGCAATGCCTTTTATCTTGTCGTATTTGATATGTATAAGATAAAATCATACCTAAAAGTTATAGGTAACTCAAACAATCAAATTAGCATCAATCATGAGAAATTCATTTCTAGTCTCCATGTGATGCATAAATCTAGACTCTTTTGGTTAGAGAACCAGTAAGAGACATGAATATCTTGGACATGATTAATCAATCTTCACTAATGGTAGTGGGAGAATGATTATCCTATTAGGGATGATACATGTGATGTATTTACATACCTATTGGAACAAATGCTAATACTTCAAATGGTGTTTAGAGAAATACCAATATGAATATCTTGAAGTGTTCAAGAATATCATAGATGAAGTACAAATTTGGTAAAGTGTTAATTCTTGATGAGATCAATGAAATACTTGGACCAAATGTTTGAGATCCTTATGAGTGATTATGATAGTGTATCATAGTGAACTCATGATTAAGGCATGGTGATGTCTAAATCAAGAAGGAATCATACTCTAAGGAGTTAGAGAATGATTATCAAAATAACTGAATTCTTCTTAATAAAAGAATACCCCACACTAATAAAGGACATTAAGAATCACAAGGAGTTGTAAGTTCTTATATCCTTGACAGATACACCTCAACTATCTAGGTGATGAGTTGGTCATGTGATGAGTCAACTATCTAGATGAATATGAGGAATCAAATTTTGAGTTATGGCTTATGACCATTACATCCTAAATGACATCCATGTGAACCATAAGGTACGACCTTAATGGTAGCACCCATTGGATGAAATCCATAAGTGCAAATGAATCTTAAGTGTTAAGATACATGGATAACATTTTGAGAAGGATGATGCTTGTTGATTGCAACTTAATGACAAAGACATTTGGCATATGGATACTAAAACCGCATTCCTATGAGGAATAAAATAAGGATGTGTACGTGACACAACCTATAAGGTTTATGAATCCACTAATGAAAATGAAGTCTATAAGTTACAATGGACTAATCAATGTGATTGATTGAGTACAAGAAACTCAGAATTGGATCTTTACTTTGATGATATAGTCAAAAGGTTTGACTGATATGTCAAAGATAAAGAAGGGATCTGTGATTTAGTGGGAGCGTGTTCACATTCCACATGTTGATGTGAAATCGAAATGTTCTAGTATGGAATTCCAAAAGTGGAAATTATCTTTAAGGAAGATAGAGATGTTTCCTATGTGATAGGAATAGAGATCTATAGAGATAGTTCTCGAAAACCTCTTGACCTAAAAAGAGAAAACATACATTGGCAATCTGTATTGAAGGGTTCAGTATGCACAGATTCAGTGGGAGAAAACTTGTCCATGTTACATGGAGTTTGTGGCAACACATCCCACTATCACACAGACAACGAGGTGTTACGCAAAAACGTGCAGAAATCACCATAACCACAGATTACCCAAAACATGGGTTAATTAAAACTGATTGTGGAAAGCAGGTAAACTGAGAAAACTATTACATTTAAGTCCACATCCTGCAAAGAAACATGTTATACAAACATTTACAAGCCTTGATATGTGTCCACAACTTAGAGGAGCAACTGTCTAACTATCACATGAGGTCATCACCTGTTTATGTTTACATAAAGGCTCACAATTCCGGCCAGCAGCAGGATATACAAAACATCAACAACTATACATCGTGAAACAATGTCAAAATGCTCCCGAGGACCTGAGAGTACATGGATGACTCTAAGACTCTACTACAAAACATCTAAAACAGCAACATATCCATCACTTGCCTTCTACTTCTCGTCTTGCCGCTCGGCCATAACTCCGCGACCACCACCACACCTAGCTCGACCACCTAAAAAGGGTGTAAACCAGCGGGGTGAGACACATAGTCCCAGCGAGAAACATAACTCCCCGCCGAAACTACAATACCTCAGAAAGATAAAGCAGATAACCGATAAGAGGTATAACAAGAGCAGTTATAAAATAAAGTTGTTCATACTAGCAAGCTTACCAGATGTATAGAAGAGGTATACTTAAGTATTTATTTATGGAACATGATTAACAAGATGTGATCCATAAGATCTTACCACATATCATAAGGAAAGTAGAAGTAATTGTAGGTATATCAAGAGTAACTACACAAGAAAGGCCTCAATCAATGTTCCTTGTTTGTCTTAAGAAGTAATTACTATTCAGCTGGATTACGTATTATTATGCCCTAAGGAAGTGAGACGTACCGCTCAAATCCAACTGACGGCTGTGAAACCCGATCTGGTGCCATACAAGGTCAATGGAAGAGCCAGACTCAACGACCTCTCTGCCTCGTGGTCAGTGCACGATTAAAACACAAGCAGGACTGCAATCTCATGCTTAAGTGGCCTCAGCCACAGGGTCAGCTCCCGCAGGCTACCCTCTGCCTAGCCCACCTTGGTACAGGTCTCGGAACTAGTAAAACTAAGCCACGTGCATGTTCACTGTGCTCTGAGCCATGAACGCATTCATGCTCCTATATCACACATCCTAAGCCATGGGCCTGTTCACCATGCTCATACACATATCCCGAGTCTCCAACCGTAGCTGCACTCGATTCCATCTCTATTTTAGGCTAGGAGAAACCTCGAATATTCAATAATATGTGCTCTGGGTTAACCCATAGGAGAACCCATTTCACCATCACCAACTCCTGACGATGATGGATCTATGGCCAGGGCAACTACATGATATATTTCACTGTGATTAATTAGTATCTTTTATGTGGATTGCAAGATTCAACCAAGTTGTATAGAATGCAAACTATAACAAGAATAAACAAAAAAAAACTCAATGTTATGCCTTTAGTGTAATCCACATCATCCTGATCCATCACAGGTATCCAACATTAAATGTTATCACTTTGCCTCTTGCCAATCATCTAGATCCATCTCAAGGATTATCACAATGCCATGGGATCTCAATCCCTCATCACCTACTACCACTGCCTCACAAGGCTTACATCATCATCATGGGATAGCAATCCCAAGCACCTTAGTCAAACTTAGGACCTCAGACCACACACATCATATATATATAATACCTCATCATCAAGAGTAACTATCAAAGCAATGTTACCCATCATATATACCTCATAGCCTTTTACTTGGCTATGCATCACCTGCATGGTTAGTATACACAATAATCGTAGGCTTTAAGATAAAGATCATGCTATGAATATAAGGTGACATTAATGATTATATGCTTTATCAATCATGCCTCAACTGGTGATCATGAGCATAGGTTACGTCATTAAGCAAGGCATTCTACATGCTTATCATTTCCTCAACATTATACATAACATCAAGATGATCACATGCATATGTAAAGACATGTAAGTTACATAGATGAGTTATACCATAACAATTACCATTAAGTATATCAAAGGCCACCATCATGACTAAACGTGGTACATACACAAGGTTTAAAATAGATGTGGTCTACTATATCATGCACATCCAGGGTTACTATCAAAACTAAACGTGATGCAAGATCAGCATATCGGTTTCTATAAGGGATGGGACCCTCACTAAAAGCATCCACTACTCTCACTAGAGGTGGTATCAGGCAACCAAGAAACCAGACCATCCCATGCACTCAAGTGTAACGTGCAACGCCTGTCGTGCACATCTGTGTCATGCAATGCTATGTCATGTTTCAAGATAACAACCACAGGGCCTGCCGTGCAGCCAGGGGTATCGGGCGATAGGGTGTCGCACAACGCCCGTCAATTCCAGGGCTATCGGCCGACACACACAGAGCTAGTGTGACGCCCGTCACCACAACTAACTAGCAACGCCTCCATAACATCAGGGCATAACAAGGGGATAAGGGTATCAGGCAAAACATGCAGTATAGAGTAATGCCCGTCACACACAGGTTCAAGGACCAAGGTGTATCGTCCAACAAAAACATAACATGTTGTCCAAGGTCAGACTAAGGAAAAGATATCGGGCAACACCACCAACAAAACCATATCGGGCAAGATGCACCCCGACAGGGTCACCACCAAACTCAAGCTCAAGGGTGTCAAAACCCTAAAGGATCAAGAGAATGGCTCACCTCTCAACTTAAACGAGAGAGGAGTCTTGCACATCTCTTGTCACCAATCGGGAAACACAAGGAACAACCCTAAATGAGGTCCACAACTACCACCAAGCTCACCCTTCAAGTCCATGGTGAGAGGAGGGTGTTGCTTAAGTTACTAGAACACAAGCTCACCTCTCAACTTAAACAAGAGAGGAGTGTTGCTCAGGATGCTAGAACTCAAGCTCACTCCTCACGATCTAGGAGAGAAGGGAGTATTGCTCACCAAGAAACCCTAGAACACATGGTTCATCCAACAAGAACAACTTAGGCAAGGAACTAAACTAGAACATGCATAGCCGACATGATTATAGCAACATATAAGAACATAGAAGGAGATAGTGAAGTTAGGGTTAGGAGTTATGTAACCCACCTTAAGCAAGCTCCAAGCACCACCAAGGAAGAAGGAGACTCCAAGGAAGGGTCAGCCACCAAGCTAGCTCCACCAAGGGTATCGTCCACCAAGCTTGCAAAAGAGGAGGGTGTCGTGCACCAAGGAGAGGAAGACTAAGGAACTAAAGGGATCCTTAGAAAGGAAAGGGAAACACATATATAGAAGGGAATGGAGAAGAAACCAAGGTAGAGCAAAGCAAGGTGTCACCCACCTAGGGACACTTGTCCATGTGCACAAGCCACCACTCTAACATGCCCTAGACACATGTCCAAGGCCATTGCCACATGCACACACCAAGCACCAAGTGTCCACTATTGGTGACACAAATGAGGTCAAAGATGGTCAAAGGTCCATGGTCGACACACTTGGACGATACACCACCACCATGGGTGACACAGCCTGGGCGACACAAGAACCTCTTGCCCGACACAATGTTCCACCAAGCAAGGGCAAGGCACCACAAGGCCCAACAAGCTCAACCAAGCCCAAAGGAACTCAAAGAACGAGCCCAAACCTTCCTTTCAACACTAGAGGAAGCAAGGAGAGGGAGGAACACCACACAAGGTGACAAACTTGCCCCCAAACCCTAGACTTGGGTTAATTGCAAGTAGCACCTCCAACTCTCAACAGAGCACCAACAAACCCTAATCACCACTAAAGGTGATTAACAAGCAACAAAGCACTAGGGTTAAGCAAAGCAAACAGGGTAAACCCTAAACGGAGGTCAGGGTCCTTACAAACTAACCCCCTATAAAAGGATTTCGTTCCCGAAATCCGAAGAGAAAAGCGAGGGATACTTCCTCCTCATCTCTTCCTCAAGCTCCCACATGGCTTCCTCAATGCCACGATGATACCAAAGAACCTTCACAAGAACCAGGTCCTTCCTCTTCAGCTTCTTAACCCTTCTGTCAAGGATCATCACGGGACCTTCGTCGTAGGTCACATCTTCATCAAACTCAACTGCATCTGACTGTATCACTGTTCCTGAATCTGGATGACTTTTCTTCAGCATACTGACATGGAACACCAGATGTAACCTGTGCAACTCTGGCGGCAACTCTAACTCGTAAGCTACCTTTCCAACACGTGTTATGACCGGGTATGGCCCCATATACCTGGGTGCTAACTTACCCTTCTGGCCAAACCTCAACACACCTTTACACGGTGAGACTTTGAGATACACTTTGTCTCCTACCTAGAACTCCAAAGGTCGTCGGCGATTGTCTGCATAAGACTTCTGCCTGTCCTGTGCCACTTTCAACTGTTGTTGTATCACCTTGATCTTTTCTGTCGTCTGCTGCACTAACTTAGGACCCAAAAGCTGATATTCCCCAGACTCATACCAACACAAAGGAGATCTGCACTTCCTGCCATACTAGGCTTCATAGGGAGCCATATCAATGCTCTTCTAATAAATGTTGTTATAAGAAAACTCTATTAAACAGAGGTGTATGTCCCAACTTCCTAGGAACTACAAAACACAAGCTCGAAGGAGATCCTCCAAAATCTGAATAGTCGTCTTAGACTGTCCATCTGTTTGTGGGTGGAAGGCGGTACTAAACTTCAACTACGTTCCCAACACCTTGTGCAACTGTTCCCAGAAGCGACTCGTGAACTGAGGACCTCTGTCAGAAACTATCATCGTTGGCACACCGTGCAACCGCACTATCTCATACACATATACTCGAGTGAGCTTCTCAGTTGTATATGTTGTCTTTACTGGTATGAAATGGGCAGACTTCGTCAATCTGTCCACTATCACCAAAATGGAATCAAGATTCCTAGTTGTCCTCGGTAGACCAACTACGAAATCCATGGTTATATGATCCCATTTCCACTGTGGTATTGGCAAGGGTTGCAACGTATGACTTTTGATGTTCAGCCTTGACTTGTTGACATACCACACACCTCGCCACGAACTCAACTACATCTTTCTTCAAACCGGGCCACCAATAGAAGTCCTTCAGACTATGATACATCTTGGTGACACCTGGATGCATAAAATACATCGACGTGTGCGGTTCCTCGAGCACTAACTTCCTCAGATCATCAACATTGGGGACCACCATCCTATCACGGTAGCAAACTAGCCCATCCTCGGATTCATGGAACCCATCACGCTTTTTGCTGCCGAACTCTGATTTGATCAACTATACCGCATCATCTGTTTGTTGTGCATCTTTGATCTATTGTCTCAGCGTAGGCTTGACTTGCATATATGCTAAGAGTCCAGCTAACAAGGAGACTTCCATTCGTACATTCATCTGTTGCAAGGAAACAAACATATCATGTCTATGGCATACCAGGGAACTCAACTGTGCCTTCTTTGAAGAAAGATAAGAAGACTTTCGGCTAAGTGCATCAGCTACCACATTCACCTTACCAGGATGATACTCGATGGTGCAGTCGTAATCATTGATTAAATCCATCCATTGACACTGTCGCATGTTTAACTCATGCTGCAAAAAGATGTACTTCAGATTCTTATGATCCGTAAAGATCTGACACACTTCCCCGTAAAGATAGTGTTCCCAAATCTTTAACACATGAACCACTACTGCCAACTCTAAATCATGAGTCAGATAGTTCTCCTCATGTTTCTTAAGTTGTCGTGAAGCAAAAGAAACCACATGATCTTCCTGCATCAACACACAACCCAAACCTTTCTTAGAAGCATCACAGAAGACAACATAGCCCTTCCCCGGCTCTAGCATAATTAACACTGGAGCACTGGTCAACTTCTCCTTCAAACTCTAGAAAGCTTGCTGACAACGGTCATCCCAGACAAAAGGTACTTCCTTTCTAGTCAACTTCGTCATTGGCAACACAATCTCACTAAAGTCCTTGATAAACCTCCGGTAGTATCCTGCTAAACCCAGAAAACTATGCACTTATGTCGACGTCTTCGGCTGTTCCCATTCTGCAATGGACTCCACCTTCTTCGGGTCTACTTTGACTTCTTCTTTAGATATCACATGTCCCAAGAAAGTCACTTCTTCTAACCAGAACTCACACTTACTGAACTTGGCATACAGCTGATGTTGGTGAAGAAGAGTCAACGCTCGTCGAAGATGTTGCTCATGCTCTTGCCTGTCCCGACTGTAGATCAAGATGTCATCTATAAAGACTACAACAAACGGATCTAGAAACGGACATAACACTCTGTTCATCAGATCCATGAAAGTAGCATGTGCATTGGTTAGCCCAAATGGCATAACCACGAACTCGAAGTGACCATACCTCGTCCGAAAAGCTGACTTTGGTATGTCACCCACCTTAATCCTCAACTGATGATATCTGGACCATAGATCGATCTTTGAAAACACTATAGCACCACGCAACTGATCGAACAGATCGTCTATCCTCGGTAACGGGTACTTTTTCTTGATCGTAACCTTATTCAATTGTCGGTAATCTATACATAACCGCATCAATACGTGCTTCTTCTTGATGAACAAAACTAGAGCACCCCAAGGCGACATACTTGGTCGGATGAAACCTTTCTCCAACAACTCTTGCAATTGCTTTTTAAGCTCTTCCATCTCTACTAGAGACATCCTATATGGTGTCTGTGCAACTGGTTGTGTACCTGGGACCAGATTGATCTCGAAATCAATCTCTCGGGGTGGAGAAACACCAGGAAACTCATCAGGAAACACATCGGCAAACTCTCGGACAACCGACACCTCCTCAAGACTAGGACCTTTCGCCTTGGTAGCCACAATAGTATCCACCACGTGAGCTAAGAACACCACACATCCTTGTCGTAACAACTTCTCAGCCACCATAGATGATACTAGACATGTTGGAAGAATCTTCCTATCTCCTTGGAAGATCCACTTCTCTCCATCATCGTCAAACACAACTTGCTTGGAACCACAGTCCAAAACAACCTTGTACTTCTGTAAGGTATCCATCCCAAGGATAACATCGAAACCATGCATATCAAGTGGTATAAGATCCACTTGAATGTTGTGTCCCGAGAAAGATAAGACACAAGATGGACACTCTTCTCGAAGCATCGAGGAACCATCAAGAGGGGTTTCTAACAACAAGCTATCTTTCTTACAACTAACAGGTAAACGACAGTTCTCAAGCATACTATAGGCGATAAAGGAGTGTGTAGCACCCGGGTCAACCAGAACAGATATAAAGCAAGAAGAAGACATATCAGAATGAAATAACTCCATCTGACATGTCACCACTCGCGGGTTGACTATCGCCTCTGGCTGACTCATAGCATAGAATTGAGTCGTTGCTTGTTGTCCACGTCCTATGCTTCCTTGAGCAGACGTTCCCGCTTGCAACGCTTGACCATGTCCTCACCCTATGCTACCACTGGGCTGCTGTCCATCTGACCTCTGATGATTCTGCCTCGGCTGCTGCGTCACTTCAACATCTACATTCGGGCAATTGAACCTAAAATGTCTAATCTGTCCACACCGATGGCATGCCCTATCGCCAGACCGTGGCCTAGATGGCCCTGTCACTGCCACAGAAGCTGTACTATGTTCCTTTGATAGTGAAGAAACATATCCTCTTCCCTTACTCGGAGACCACTGCGACGGTGCACTGGAACCTCTCATTACTGACGGTGCTGAACACCTGGGCTTCTTGAAGCCACCAAACCTCTGTCCTTGGAACTGAGCAGGCCTCTTCTTAGACATGGATTCTCTTTTCTCCCTGACTGACCGTTCAATCCTCCGGATGGATTCCAAAAATGTAGAAAACCTCTCACAGTTCTCCAACGCAGAAACAGGTGTTGTCAGCTCAGAACTCAGACCTTTCTCGAAACGTCTGATTCGCTCTTCATCTGTCACTGCCATGTGAGGACAAAACCTCAACAGATCCATGAACTTGGCCTCGTACTCGGTGATGTTCATCGTTCCTTGTTGCAGGCTCTCAAACTAACTGATCTTCTCATCCAGATACGTCTTTGGGAAGTATCTGCTGATGAACTCACACCGGAAAACTTCCCAACCGATCACCTCACCAGGTCGCTTCTCCTCCTCGATGGTCCACCAGTGACCAGCACTACCTTTCAGAAGGTAGACAATGTGCTTTACTTTGTCTTCTTCGGGGATGTCGAGGATCCGGAAAGACTTCTCAAGACTTGTCAGCCACAGATCTGGTTCCACTGGATCAACCATTCCAGCGTAGTCTGAAGCTCTGACTCGGAAAAGCCGCTCAAAGGTCTTCCCAATACCCAATGTTTCACCATGGGGAGCCTGTTCTCTCGGCGGAGGCACTGACAATCTCTCTACCATGAGATTCATCATAGCTATTATTTGTCCCATCAGCTGTTGATAGGCAGGGTGCTTAAGAATGACTGGGTCAGGTTAGGGGACCTCAGGCACCCGATCTTCATGTGCTTGCCCTATAGCTCCATCAACAGATGCAGCATCACTGTGCTCATCAGCATGTTCTTCATGGTTTCCAGACATCTTGGCTTTTCTTCAGCTGAGGGTAGAAGATGATGGTGAGAAAATCTGGAAAACCCACAAGAACAGACACAACCTAGTCCTAAATCCCTATAGACTCAGTGAACCTAGAGCTCTGATACCAAACTTGTGGCAACACATCCCACTATCAAACAGACAACGAGGTGTTACACAAAAACGTGCAGAAATCACCATAACCACAGATTACCCAAAACACGGGTTAATTAAAACCGATTGCGGAAAGCAGGTAAACTGAGAAAACTATTACATTTAAGTCCACATCCTGCAAAGAAACATGTTATACAAACATTTACAAGCCTTGATATGTGTCAACATCTTAGAGGAGCAGTTGTCTAACCATCACATTAGGTCATCACCTATTTATGTTTACATAAAGGCCCACATCCGGCCAGTAGCAGGATATACAAAACATCAACAACTATACATCGTGAAACAACGTCAAAACACTCCCGAGGACCTGAGAGTACATGGATGACTCTAAGACTCTACTACAAAACATCTAAAACAGCAACATACCCATCGCTTGCCTTCTACTGCTCGTCTTGCTGCTCGGCTGCAACTCTGTGACTACCACCACGCCTAGCTTGACCACCTAAAAAGGGTGTAAACCAGCGGGGTGAGACACACAGTCCCAGCGAGAAACATAACTCCCCGCTGAAACTACACAACCTCAGAAAGATAAAGCAGATAAATGATAAGAGGTATAACAAGAGCAGTTATAAAATAAAGGTGTTCATACTAGCAAGCTTACCAGATGTATAGAAGAGGTATACTCAAGTATTTCTTTATGGAACATGATTAACAAGATGTGATCCATAAGATCTTACCACATATCATAAGGAAAGTAGAAGTAATTGCAGGTATATCAAGAGTAACTACACAAGAAAGGCCTCAATCAATGTTCCGTGTTTGACTTAAGAAATAATTACTATTTGGCTGGATTACGTATTATTATGCATTGAGGAAGTGAGTCGTACCGCTTAAATCCAACCGACGGCTGCGAAACCCGAGCCTGTGTCATACAAGGTCAATGGAAGAGCCAGACTCCACGACCTCTCCTCCTCGTAGTTAGTGCATGAGTAAAACACAAGCAAGACTGCAGTCTCATGCTTAAGTGGCCTCAGCCATAGGGTCATCTCCCGTAGTCTACCCTCTGCCTAGCCCGCCTTGGTAAAGGTCTCGACTCTAGTAAAACTGAGCCACATGCCTGTTCACCATGCTCTGAGCCATGAATGCATTCATGCTCCTATATCACACATCCTGAGCCATGGGCCTGTTCACCATGCTCATACACATATCTCTAGTCTGCAACTGTAGCTGCACTCGATTCCCTCTCTATTTTAGGCTAGGAGAAACCTCGCATATTCAATAATATGCGCTCTGGGTTAACCTGTAGGAGAACCCGTTTCACCATCACCAGCTCCTGACAATGATGGATCTATGGCCAGGGCAACTACATGATATATTTCACTGTGATTAATTAGTATCTTTTATGTGGATTGCAAGATTCAACCAAGTTGTATAGCATGTAAACTATAATAAGAATAAACAACAAAAAACTCAATGTTATGCCTTTAGTGTAATCCACATCATCCTGATCCATCACAGGGATCCAACATTACATGTTATCACTTGGCTTCTTACCAATAATCTAGATCGATCTCAAGGATTATCACAATGCCATGGGATCTCAATCCCTCATCACCTACTGCCACTACCTCACAAGGCTTACATCATCATCATGGGATAGCAATCCCAAGCACTTTAGTCAAACTTAGGTCCTCATACCACACACATCATATATATATAATACCTCATCATCAAGAGTAACTATCAAAGCAATGTTACCAATCATATATACCTCATAGCCTTTTACTTGGATATGCATCACCTGCATGGTTAGTATACACAATAATCATAGGCTTTAATAGAAAGATCATGCTATCAATATAAGGTGACATTAATGATTATATGCTTTATCAATCATGCCTCAACTGGTGATCATGAGCATAGGTTACATCATTAAGCAAGGCATTCTACATGCTTATCATTTCCTCAGCATTATACATAACATCAAGATGATCACATGCATATGTAAAGACATGTAAGTTACATACATGAGTTATACCATAACAATTACCATTAAGTATATCAAAGGCCACCATCATGACTAAACGTGATACATACACAAGGTTTAGAATAGATGTGGTCTACTATATCGTGCACATCCAGAGTTACTATCAAAACTAAACGTGATGCAAGATCAGCATATTAGTTTCTATAAGGGATGGGACCCTCACTAAAAGCATCCACTACTCTCACTAGAGGTGGTATCAGGCAACCAAGAAACCAGACCATCCCATGCACTCAAGTGTAACGTGCAACGCCTATCGTGCACATCTGTGTCATGCAATGCTATGTCATGTTTCAAGATAACGACCACAGGGCCTGCCGTGCAGCATAAAGTAACACCCGTCACACATAGGTTCAAGGACCAAGGTGTATCGTCCAACACAAACATAACATGTCATCCAAGGTCAGACCAAGGAAAAGATATCGGGCAACACCACAAACAACACCATATCAGGTAAGATGCACCCCGACAGGGTCACCACCAAACTCAAGCTCAAGGGTGTCAAAACCCTAAAGGATCAAGAGAATGGCTCACCTCTCAACTTAAACGAGAGAGGAGTCTTGCACATCTCTTGTCACCAATCGGGCAACACAAGGAACAACCCTAAACGAGGTCCACAACTACCACCAAGCTCACCCTTCAAGTCCATGGTGAGAGGAGGGTGTTGCTCAAGTTACTAGAACACAAGCTCATCTCTCAACTTAAACGAGAGAGGAGTGTTGCTCATGATTCTAGAAATCAAGCTCACTCCTCAAGACCTAGGAGAGAAGGGAGTATTGCTCACCAAGAAACCCTAAAACACATGGTTCGGCCAACAAGAACAACTTAGGCAAGGAACTAAACTAGAACATGCATAGTCGACATGATTATAGCAACATATAAGAACCTAAAAGGAGATAGTGAAGTTAGGGTTAGGAGTTATGTAACCCGCCTTAATCAAGATCCAAGCTCCTAGCTCCAAACACCACCAAGGAAGAAGGAGACTCCAAGGAAGGGTCGACCACCAAGCTAGCTCCACCAAGGGTATCATCCACCAAGCTTGCAAAAGAGGAGGGTATCGTGCACCAAGGAGAGGAAGACTAAGGAACTAAAGGGATCCTTAGCAAGGAAAGGGAAACACATATATAGAAGGGAATGGAGAAGAAACCAAGGTGGAGCAAAGCAAGGTGTCACCCACCTAGGGACACTTGTCCATGTGCACAAGCCACCACTCTAACATGCCCTAAACACATGTCCATGGCCATTGCCACATGCACACACCAAGCACCAAGTGTCCACTAGTGGTGACACAAATGAGGTCAAAGATGGCCAAAGGTCCATGGGCGACACACTTGGACGATACACCACCACCATGGGTGATACAACCCTGGGTGACACAGTCTGGGCGACACAAGCACCTCTTGCCCGACACAAGGTTCCACCAAGCAAGGGCAACGCACCACAAGGCCCAACAAGCTCAACCAAGCCCAAAGGAACTCAAGCAACGAGCCCAAACCTTCCTCTCAACACTAGAGGAAGCAAGGAGAGGGAGGAACACCACACAAGGTGACAGACTTTCCCACAAACCCTAGACTTGGGTTAATTGCAAGTAGCACCTCCAACTCTCCACAAAGCACCAACAAACCCTAATCACCACTAAAGGTGATTAGCAAGCAACAAAGCACCAGGGTTAAGTAAAGCAAAAAGGGTAAACCCTAAACAGAGGTCAGGGTCCTTACAGAGTTAGTATCCCAAGGCCAAGTATCCAATTCTTATGAAGAATGGGAACACTAAGAATAGATATGGATCCATCATGTATGTAATCATCCCATTATCTTGCATGTATTGACATGGCAAGAACAAAATGCATTCATCATCTTGTATGTAGGACATGGCAATATGATGTGCTCATCCTGATAACTCATATGTGTGACATGATGAGTGGATGTCTGTTTACTTCCAGTAAGGGTAACTGGAATACCATGAGAACTTGATAAGTACTTGAGAAGTACTAGTTCTATGGAGATAAGGAAAAGTTCAATGTAAAGAGTTACAATGATGCGAACTTCTGAAAGGACAGAAAATTAATCACAATATATATATATAGGATATATAAAAGTGAAAGTTTGTTGATAATTGGAAGTGTTCCAATAAAATGATTTAAAAGGAAATGCTGAGTATTTGTGTGTTAGAGAACAACAATGGATACTATATGGATCTGGAAGTTCATGAGATGAACTTATTGATATTCTACTCATTGATGACAAGTATGGAATCCTTGATCATGCAATGTGGCTAAAAGTTAGCAAAGGAATACTAGATCGCATATTACAACAACTCCATCTCATACGTGTGACGTACAGCGAAGAGATGAGAGACATGCAATTAATACTGACTTTGGAAAGGTGTTGCCATTACTCACTATGATCACACTAGAGCATAGTGACATGTGGGACATGTTTGAAGATCACTATGAATATGATTCAAGGGTGATTGGCTCGCAGTGCAAGTGGGAGTCTGTTGGTATGTATGCCCTGAGAGCCAATCATGGGATGATTGGTGGGATACATTGAGATTGATTTGTTAAACATCAAAGGCAAGCTTCCAATTCTTTCTGGTTCAGTCATATGAGATAGTGATAGAACATATTGAATGTCTAGAGAATGACAGTACTCAATGACGTATGCTTACAGGTTAAGGACCTGAACGATGATATCATACAGATGCTAAGAGTTTGTACATTCTTGTTATGTCCCTAGTCGGATGTCATTGTGGAAGGTAGATAGACAGTAATGACACACAAGACTAGATTGTGGTGTTGGTTGATGATAGAATCTCATTAGTCATGATATAAAGATATCAAACCAAACACATAGGTACTTGTTAGAGAACAAGTGTACCAGATAGACCCACTGTGAGTTTGACACATGGAACCATGACATGGTAGTCACAGTCAGTACTCACAGTGATGGTGGTGAGTGTGATTCTTTGACCTGAAATCACTACACTCAACACATGTCTTTGGGCACACTTTGACATCATCAAACAAAGTCCTGAAACATGGGTTGTTATAATGGTGATGATTGGGTGGCTTTGACACATGGGGCTTTTGAGGGGTGAGTGATAGATATGGGATTTGTCCCTGCTGAGGGAGTTTGATATCCAAGGCCACTTGATGAGTAGGATTGAAATAGGGGTGCGCATGCATGTGTGAATCAATATGTGATATTGACGTCATACATATCTCTTCCAATCTGCTCTACGATCAAGAAAGGGAATGAACATTGACAGGATGACTGTTCCATGGCTCGAGTTCATTCGGGATATCAGTGACAAAGGAATTATACATTCGTTGTAACACCATTCATGGATTGTAGGATTGAAAGTTGTTCTCCAACTTTCTATTTCACTTGGGTAGCACTGATGTGTGATTAGGCACCGCTCTTTGCTTGTGAAGTCATAAGTGTTATGGACTTTCAATGCCAATGTGAAATGGACCTACAGGGTCACACACATAGGATTTAACCTGGAAGAGGATTTTTGTCCACAAACAATGTTTTGATTGATTACTAAAGGAGTTTATTAGTTAAATTAAACACTCAATCAATTGATAGCTCAGTATCATAATGTTCAAGGTGTTGGACTGATTGATTAGAGTATCAGATTGATGAAAACTACAATTGACTGATTCTGCACAATCTGCACTCCCAACTGATTGTCTCATGTGATGAACCGATCGGTTCATCTTGGTGAACCGATCGGCTCAGGTTGTGAGTCGATCGGCTCATGATCAGGGTGAAACGATTGCTTCAAGTGTTGAAACGATCGGTTCAACTGATGCAACCGAGCAAGTTGGGAAAGTAGGATTGGTAAGAATTTTCCTTTCATTTCACTTGCCCAATTTGATTGGAACAAGGATTGGTATTTGATACAAATTAGAAACAAAAGATGGAAAGTCAATCGGGAACTGACCAGGACCACCGACCGACTGGTTCAGAAGTGATCCGACCGGTTGAGGTGTCCCAGCTGATCGGTTGAGGTGTCAACCGACCGGTTCAGGTCCCCAACCGACCGTTTTAGAAATGAAACGATCGGTTCAGGTTGCGAGTTGGTTGTTTTTGTGGAAACTCTCGAACCCTTTTACTCCTGCTTTTAGTCCCGCATTGCCCGGGATGGAGAACCCTATCCCATGACCCTCCTATATATAGGGGTATTGGGGGCTTCTCAAAGAACAACTCAGTGCAACCAGTTGTTTTGTGAAGTTGTCCTTCTCTCTGGTTTTGGTAACCGAGAGAGAGCCCGAGCAAGTGCTACCCGATAAGGGAGGCACAAAAAGGGAAAGACAACTGCAGAAAGCAACAGGTGGAAGGAGAGTGTGTCAGTGACTAGTACGCTAACAGGAGGGTGTGACTCCTTCCAATTCCTTGTGGGACAAGGAGATTGGAGTTCCAGGTGGTCCGTGTGGACTACTTCATAGGTGGGATGTTTCTGTCGCTTGGAGGACAGTTGTCAATCCCGACAGTCCCGGTGAGACCAGGAGTTGTTAGTCCCGGTATGGCCAGGAGCTGCACAGACACCGTCCAAGACCGGAGGTGAAGACCGTGCAAGCTGTGAGGTATTATATCCGAGCAAGCCTCGGGACAAGGTATGATTCCACAAACCATCCTTTCCTATTTTATAGACGTTGATGCGTTTCCTTTTTCTGTGTTTGGGGAGAAATTTTTTTGTTTCCACTACCTTCTCTGCCTCCCCTAAAACCCAACAGTTGTCTCTATTTCCATTCATTTTTATAATAAAATTTTTTGACAAAACTTTTATCAATTGTTTTAATTTCTTCCAAGATTTCTCAAAACAATATTCATAATTTTATTATATTCATAGTAGTCACTCAACAAATTTCCTCCATGTTCCTCATCATATTTTCCATTCAAATTATTAGATCTCTTTCCATATACTTATCTTTCTACTTACCTGAAATCTAGCTTTATAAAAAATGTTGTAAAAAAATAAATCTTACATAGTCATTCCCTTATATTCCCCACGATTTGATTCTATTGAAAATAAGATGGTAGGCTAATGGGATATTTTCTTATTGATGGACGACACTATATCATACCAAGATTTAGGACTTTAGAAACCCTAATACCAAGAATAAGAGGTTAGTGTGTTGAGATCTTTAGACTTGACCAAACAAGGATAAGGTTACCATAATACACATATGTTTGCCTTAATTGAGATATAATGTGCAAATAATGAGAAATTAACATGTTTGTATCCTAATGCTCAGATAATTTGAATCTCTCTATAAACCTAACTGTGAGGATGAGATGATGTATGGAACCTAACCTAGACATCACACATGTTGATGAGGTGTGTGTGATGTATGGTGATCATATTGACCAAAACCCTAGGTTGAGGTTGACTAAACCTAATACATACGTCCTGGGTATTCTGTATAATACGTTAGTGACATTAAGTGCCATAATCATATATCGTATGTTAATACACCTAATCTGGACTTAATCATCTAACCCTAGATTTGTATATAAACCAGCTCATCAACATGTAATTTTGTTTCACCCAATTTTCTAATACACATATGTTGACTCAAATATGGTTAATAAGTAATTTGATTACATTAATATGCATAAATGGTTAATGTGGGGTTAAATGTGCACAATTAGTAAAAAGAAGTGAATACATTAGTAATTGATAAATTTGGTCAATAATGTGACTAATTTAAACAATGTGACACTAATTGGATGGTTAGTGTAAATAGAAAATTGCAACGTGCCAATATTAAATTATTAATGACATTAAAGGCCTTGATGATAAATTGAGTAAATAAACTAATTTGTGCAAGATAATATCTTGAAGCTCAATTTTTAGTAAGCTAATGATAGTTGGACTTTAAATTTGAAATATTGAAGATAATAATAATATAGAATAATAAACATTCAGATAATTGACTTAGACTCTAATTGTATTGGAACTTGTGCAAGATAATCTCAAAACCAAAAATCCAGTCCCAAACACTTATTCTTTGGGTCCTAATTAGTGTAGGTGCAACATTTCAACTAAACCAGACAATGTTTGATACCCTAATTTAATTAGCAGAGATAGTAATGAATTTGAAATTCTTAGTGTTAATCAAAGTTTAGTATGTCTATTGATTTCTCAGATTTTTGCATGTATACCTAAGTTCTACGGTCACCTACATTATTTCATTCTTTGTTTGTATGCAAACTCTTTAATAGTTGTTAATGTGAAATTGTGTGATGACTGTGCCTTCTCCTACTTCACGTTTCTTCTCTTCTCGGCCTCTATAGTATGACTATCTACTCCCTTGCTTTCTCTCTCTCTTCACCCCTACTTTCCTGTATATCATATGCTCTTCAAAATCCTCACTTGATTATGATTCTAGTGTTGTATGAATTGGATAGGTTTCTTCTCCCCATCACTCTGGTTGATAAAGGGGTCCCTACTTACCATGCTTCCAACTAAAATTGGGACTCCTCTCTCATCTACAAATATTCTCCTATAAAAGTGTTCATACCACATCCTTTGTTTCTCCTTTAGTATTCAATTTGCATCTCCTATTTGGCTGCCACCAATCCAAAGAATACTTCTCCTACTCCATCTTTCTAGTGAAAGTGTTCTAGGGTCCGACCGAGGGGGGTTTTGCCTCTAAAGTGTTGTGAGATGGTCAGGCTATCCTCCTCGAGTCTGTGGGGCTACTCATCCATCTAATTCATACCCCAAGGTATTATGATAAGTTTCCCTGTTTTCTTGCTTTGTTATAGTATCTATAATTTGACCATAGATTTTATCATCTAATCTTGGCTTCACCGTGTTTTCCCCTGATTTGGATCCATTGTGGTCTTCTCGAGGTTTTCACACCATCTTCTTTCACTGTGTTGCTTCCCGTGCTGATTTTAGATGATCCTATTGTTGGCTGGAAAGGGTCAGGAGATGCTTTAGGTTCTCCGACTACCACTTGACCCAAGTCCAGGGTCTCTGAGTTCGCTAGATTGATCAGTATGTGATGGCGATACAGAGTCGTGGGTTTCTTCAAAAAGATGTGTACTTTGGTTTAGACCAAGAGTAGAAGTTATTGTTCTTCATCGCGTGTGAAGAATAGGTGAAGAAGATGATATGTTGGTCTTTGACTCATATGCCCCTATATCTATTTAATCATGTCAAGCTTTTAATGGGTTTTTGTGTCCTTTTTGCCTTTTATTATTTTGATATCATGTCCCCTGGAAGTCTAAGAAATTTACTACTATTTCATGTCATAGTGTATGATCTTTTGATCACATGGAAGGCAATCAAGTCTTTTTCTTCAATTATTCTTCAAGAATTTTAGTAATTTGCTTTATCTTGCAAAATTCATAACTAGTTCTCTAGTTATCAAAAAATTAAGTAAAAATATGTTCAGGAATTAGAAAAATAAAATCTATTCGATGGTGTAGGTTTCATAATCTAAATGGAATGAAATAGGAATTCGATATTTCTAGGATTTGTAATACAATAATTAACTAATTATTTACATTTAATATGCTTATAGATGAATAAATACTCTAATTGGATCTGGGGTTTGGGCCTTCACTTTTTACACACATCATTGAGGTATGCTGCATCCCATCCATTATGTATTGGAAAATGGTTATTATTTCTCTCTCGAGGTTGTATGTTGCATTCTCTTATGAGTCATATTGGAAAATTGTTTTATTTTCTCCCTCTCTTTGATTTGATTGTGACATGTTATCTTAAATGTCACATATATACAGATAGTAGAATCGATTGGTTCCAAACTCTTAAAAGTGGTCTATAGATTGTGTTGATTGCAAGCTAAATCTTATTTTTGTTTCTTTTTATTGTTTCATTCAATTTGCATACTGATCAAATTTTTTTTATCTACATTCAATGGAAACCCTAATTTGCCAAGGGTTGGCCATGATAGTATATTTGATCATGCTTATAAATCTATGTGATGTTTCTTTTTAATTTGAATACTATATTGTGATCTAACTAAACGACAACTTGCCTACCTATTTCTAATGCATGTTTGGTTCATATATAATTTGTATATGTACACACTAGGTGGTGCATCCCTATTGTGTGTATTACCAACAAAGGGTGCATATGGTGATTCCTATCCCTGAGTAATTGAGAGGTGATGCCATTACTCCCCCGAAGATTATGGTGGTGATGCCATATACCTTAAATGTTATTATACTGGTTATCATTGTGATAATATGCATGCATAATTCTTATTATGTATTGGTTGTTTTCTATTTAAGATTTAAAGGCAAGAATAATCAATTGTGAACTTTATTATTTTTTTCATATAATATTTTCATCTTACTATATGAACATTTCCACATGGATAGTACTTTCCTCTTCTATGGGAAGCCTTATTAATTTACTTGATGTTCTTTTTCCCTAAAAAATTTCCAATCACTATTATATGCACATGCCAACATTTTATGCGGACAACTTCCACTGTGTCTTCTCTTGTGAGGTATGCTTCCATACCCTAGGTAGAGATCAAGGTGGTGGATGGACTACTACTGACCATGAATCATCTAATTGTAGTTGAGATTTCTTGGGAGGTAGATTCAAGTAGTTTATTTACCCTTTGCATATTATTTCCTATGGTTTTCTTTTATGTACACCCTACATGGTGAAGAGCAATGTTAGATATGAATATTGTGATAGTTAGCTTTTTATCTTACACTACTAAATTTTTAGTATTTGATACAATACATACTTGAATTATAGTTATGATCCTTCACAAAAATTATCCTCTAATTTGGCATTGGATGGTTTTCTATTATTCTTTTGAGTAAGCTGAGTGGATCCCCTTTACAAGTATGGTACCAGAGCCAGTGCATTCGATTTTGTCTAACTATTTCAATCTTTTTCTTCTTTAGGTTTACCCCTTCCATAGGTTCCTTGTAGGATCCTGGACTAATTTGAAAACTATCTAGATGAGACATTAACATAGTATCTACCTTCATTAGACAAAAAATATAGAATCTGAATGTTTTATGATAATCTTGGACTTAGCTCTTATGTGTTTAGGTTGGACACCATGTTCCTTTTCCTCAAGGTAGTTGATGTGATATCCATGCTTATGTTTTGAAGATATAAGCTATGACTTATGAGTAGAGTTATGTGACATAGATGATTAGGTTGGTAGTGAGTTGATATACCCATAAGTAGAACCATATGGTTGGTTATACTACATTTAGATCATATAATTTGATGTATGGTGATATTAACAAGTAAGTAACGAGATGATATATTATATACATGGGTACATTAGATTCACCCTCATACCTTTAGGTTTTGTGTGACTTATTAGTTCAAACATTTTAAGGGGTGGAACCTTGATAGAACATGGATATGATGATTTTAGGGATGAAATCATTTTTAAGGGGTGGAGGGCTATAACATATCGATATTTAGCAAACCTAGTTTTATAAACCATAATACCATGAATAAGAGGTTCATCTTCTCAAATCTTTACACTTGAGCAAACAAGGATACAATTATGCCTTAATACACATATGTATGCCTTAATGGACACATAATTTGCAAATAATGAGCAATTCATGTTTGTATCATAATGCTTAGATAATTTGAATCTCAGTATAAATCCTAATGTGAGGATGAGATGATATATGGAACCTAACCTGGACATCATACATGTTGATAGGGTGTGTGTGATGTATGGAGATCATATTGACCAAAATTGTAAGTTGAGGTTGACTAACCCTAATACATACATCCTTGGTATTAGGTATAATACATTAGTGACAATAAGTGTCATCATAATATATCATATGTTATTACATCTAATTTTGACTTAATTATCTAACCTTGGTTTGGTATGTAAATTAGTTCTTCAATATGTAATGTGTTTCACCCTATTCACTAATACATATATGGTGACTCAAATGTGGTTAATAAGTAATTTGAATTACATAAATATGCATAAATGGTTAATGTGGGATTAAATGTGCATAATTAGTAATAAGATGTGAATACATGAATAACTATTTTGTTGGTCAATAATGTGACTAGTTTATATAATGTGACCCTAATTGGATGTATGCTGTAATTAGAAGTTTGTAATGTGCCACTATTTGAATTATTAGTGACATTAAATACCTTGATGAGAAATTGAGTAAAATAAACTAATTCATTCAAGATTATATCCTAAAACTCGATTAATAAGATAATGATAGTTGGACTTCAAATCCTACATATTCAAGATAATTATAATATAGAATAATAAATGTTGAGATAATTGACTTAATACCTAATTATATTGAAACTTGTATAAGATAATCTCCAAACCTATATCTAATCCCAAAATGAATTATTTGGATCCTAATTAGTCTAAGTGCAAATTTTCAACTAAATCAGATAATTTAGCTATCCTAATTTAATTAAGAGAGACAGTAATGAATTTATATTCTCAATGTTGATTGGACTTTTGCGTGTCTATTTTTGTCATTGATGTAAAATCATGCATCAACTATGCCTTCTCCTTTTCCTAGACTCTACAGTCAGACTATGTACTCCCATGCTTTCTCTCTCTCTCTAGCCCTCCTTTCCTCCATATCTTCTGCTCTTCACAATGCTCACTTGATTACAATTCCAGTGATGTCTGACTCGAATAGGTTTCTTCTCCCCATCACCCCGGTCGACAACGGGGGTCCCTACTACCCTTGCTTCTGACTAAAAATGGGTCTCCTTACCCATCTGTGACTCTTCTCATAAAAAGTTTTTGTACCACATCCTTTTTTTCACCTTTGGTATTCATTGTTCAATGCATATTGGACCTCCACCAAACCAAAGAATACTTCTCCTTCTCAATCTTTCTAGAAATGGTGTTCTAGGGTTCGGTCTAGGGGGTGTCTCCTCCAAAGTGTTGCGAGACAGTCATGCTATCCTCCTTGAGTCTATATGGGGCTACTCATTCATCAAATTCGTACCCCAAGGTACTATGATAAGTTTCCCTATTTTTTATATAGTTTCTACAATTCGATAAGGGACATTTTTGTCTAATCCTGGCTTCACTGCATTTCCCTTGATTTGGATCCTTTGTGGTTTTATCAAGGCATTGGCGCTGTAAGACCCTTGAACTTAATTTTTTGGTTGAACATGTTTTATTATTACAATTAGATGCTTAAAACCTTAATCAAACCTTGTTATGTGTTTTCATATCATGTCACAAGATTATGTTTCAAGTTTGGTCTAGGTTCAATACTGTTTGAGCAAGTTATCATATATTGTGCTTATTTTGGACTTAATTGCAATTTACCCATGTCTAGGGGTTTTCTTGCAATTTTTCACATGCTTTTTGTGCCTCACAAGTTTTATATGGTTGTGCTTTGATGCGCCTTGTTACACCTTGCTTCGATTGGTGACCTTGTTACACCTTGCTTTGATGCACTGTTAAGTCAATGTTTGGCCATGAGTTTGAGCTACCTAGTTTAACGATCGCCAAGTTTTTTATTGGTCCTGAGTTTTGGCTACCAATGATGTTCTCTTGAGCCATCTAGTATTGGCATTTAATGAGGTTTCTGTCTCATCTTGGTCATCAACATCTAGGGTTGGCTGTCGATGAGCTTTCTTACCACTTTGGTCGCAAACATTGAGATGACCCGATACTGAACCGACAAACAAATCGTTACCATAAAGCAGAATTTAAACATTAGCAGCGGATTACTAAAAACCACTGAAAATTAAAACCATTTACATAGAGATCCATTTCCAGGAAACTCTTATAACAAGAACCAAAATATTATATGTACATTCTTGTCCACAAAGTACATACCATGTACCATCTCTTCTTGAGGATTACATACAATAGTTGCTCAATTACATCTACACAAAAGCAACATAAAACCTCGAGGCATTCAATGCCAAAATCTCAGATCGATCATTAAAGTACTAACTATTAACTCCAAGGACCTGAGAGTACAGATACGACATATAAGACTCATATGTACAAGACACGACAGTCAGTATCTCCACCTGAGATGTTACTGCTACCCCTGATGATGATGTCCTTCTCCTACTGTATGGTTTCTACCTCCTTATCCTCATCCACCTAAAAAGGTTGGATCCCACGGGGGTGAGACAATTGAAATTTTCCCAGTGAGAGATATAACTCTCTGTCAGAAATATTATTATTGCAGATAAACAATAATAAACCGAGCAAAGTAATCTCTATTGAATAGTAAGATTAAATCATTATTACGCAGAATAGAGAAATATCATCTATTCATTTTTATAAGGAATATGAAGAACATGTATAATATCTATCCATTTAGGATACAATAAGCAATGTAACATCAACCAATGATTTCTGTGTTTCATCCTTAAGGAAATACACTACACGGCTGATTACATTTTACAATCATACTTATGCACTGAGGAAGTGAGCTGTACCGCTCAAATCAAACCTTCGGTTGCGAAACCCAAAGACGATGCAATACAAGAGCAAAGGAAGAGCCACACTCCTCAATCTCATCCATCTCGGTCAGTGTGAGACCACTAGTAGGACTACAGTCTCTTGCTTAAGTGACCTCAGTCACAAGGTTAGCTCTCATAGGCTACTCATCCTCTAGCCCGTCTTGGTACAGGTCCCGACGCTAATAAATCTGAGACACAGGCCAATTCACCGTGCCCACTGAGCCATGAATGCATTCATGCTCCATCACATTGAGCCATGGGGCTGTTCACCATGCTCTTATACATATCTTGAGTCTACAACCAAAGTTGCACTCTAATCCTCCTATTTTCGGCTAGGAGAACCATGTATATTCAACAATATACGCTCCAAATTAACCAGCAGGAAAACCCGTTTCACCATCACCAGCTACTGACGATGATGAATCTATGGCCAGGGCTCTACATGATAATATTCCACTTGATTATTTAAGTACATTACCATATTCTTTTAGCATCAGTCATGTTTTCAAACAAGAATTATTATGACCAATGTTACAAAGAAACATGTAATACTTCTATCAAGTACTCTTCAAAACTCTATAAAACATTGGGATCTCAATCCCGTATCTCATTACTGGGAATTCACATTCCTCAACAATACCATCATCAATATCATCATCATGTTTACTGGATTTGGGTATTCAACCCTTAGTTCATCACTAAAGATAGTTACCACTATCAGGTAACTATTACCTCCAGGTCATTTGACCAAGGTATTCATGATACTTGTTACACAAGCATCTCACATAGTTCACCAGGTATATTAAACTTCTTGTCACCTCTGTCTAGGCAAAAAATAAAATAATGGCTCACAAGGCCCATTAACATCATAGCTCATACCTAGTTATGCTCATCATCTCATGATACCTGCATAGTTAGTATACAAGATAACAACCATATCAATTACATATCAACATTATGCAATACAAAGATAACATCACTATTCCCTCATTATGGTTTAGGTTTCCCATCTTTATCAATTAGGGTTTCACATAACCTCACCCAACATTAGGGTTTCACATCTTTATCAATCAGAGTTTCTCATACCATCACCCTATATTAGGGTTTCACATAACATCACCCTATATTAGGGTTAGGGTTCCCCATTCCATTTCAATTAGAATTTCTCAACCCATTAACCAAAATTAGGGTTAGGGTTTCTCATTCTTCTCGATTAGGGTTTCATGATCACATTATCAAAGATCAAACCCTAATTGAAAACTCCATGTATCTTGGAGAAGGCATTGATATTACAATTAATATCCAAAACCTATCTCATTGCTTCACATGTTTAGAATTATATAATACTTTCATAAGTATTCAAATAAACTTCTGAATTGTAATTTTCTTAATTGGTTAGGGTTTCTACTCTCCATTGATTAGGGTTTTATGGATTACCTCATTAATCGAAACCCTAGTTCAGTGCTTCCACATATCTTGGAGCACATAGCATTATTTAAGTATTAAATCATGCTTATAATTGTTCCATATACTAGGAACACATATCACCATCATACCTTATTTAGTTGACTTAGCCTTTCACTAAGTTCATGCACCTATGCTTATCATAGTGCATTGAATTTATCACTTTCATAGGCATCAAGGAATAATTACTTTAATTATATTAATCACCTAAGTGCTTTAGAAGTTCTTCCATTTGAAACAACCTTGAGATACTCTTCAACCACTTATGGAGTTATTAGTACCTACATGGTTTGAACCAATTAGACCATCAAACGGTCTTGGACCAATTGACCCTACAAATGGTCTTGGACCAATTGACCTTCAAATGGTCTTGGACAAATTGGCCTTCAAACGGTCTTGGACCAGACCTCCAAACGGTCTTGCCCATAGACTTCAAACGGTTTGAGACCGTTTAGACCTTCAAACGGTCTTGGTCCCAATATCTTTAAATGGTATGAAGACCATTAGACCTTAAATGGTCTTGACCTCTAGCTCATCAAACGGTTTGAAAACCATTAGACCTTAAACGGTCTTGACCTCTTGCTCATAAAATGGTCTGAAGACCGTTAGACCTTAAACGGTCTTGACCTCTTGCTCATCAAATGGTCTGAAGACCGTTAGACCTTAAATGATCTTGAAAATTGATCAACCTTAAACGGTTTGAGACCGTTTGATCTTTAATTGATTTGAATATTGATTAACCCTAAACGGTTTGGGACCGTTTGGTCAAAACAACTTGAAATTGTTTAACCCTAAATTAGGGTTTTGTCCTCAATTGATCTAGGGTTTTGAAATCAATTGAGATAGAATTCTGAAATCAATTGAGTTTGATTGTTTGAAGTTATTAGGTCATGAAACCAATCAATACTTGAACCTATTGAAACCATTTAATCTATAATGCTTTGAAACTGTTTGCCCTCCAATCGGTTTTGAAACTGTTTGGTCACCAAATGGTTTGAAACCGTTTGGTCTAAAATGGTTTGAAACTGTTTGACCAACACAAAGTGAAACCGTTTTCTCTTAATTTTCTTGAGGTGTGTGCTAGGATGATGTCATCATCATCAAGCTTCATACCTCTGAATTCTACTGTAATATATATGATAAATTCATCAATTGTTCAAGAAGAAAACAAAGGATCAACATATGATGAGAAATTGAAATCAATAATTACATTTATGGGTTCAAGTTATATAACCCACCTTCAAAGTAGATTAAAAGCTTCAAGCTTCACATCTCCAATGGTGAAAGAAGCTCCTTCAACTATCCAAGGTTCGTTTCAAACTCCTTAGATGCAAAGGATAGTCAAGGTTGAGCATTGAATGGAAAAGAGAAGAAAATCAATGTTGAAATCTGATTTCAACCATCAATTCAAGGTTGAAAATGATCATGGAGCTTACCTTCAGCTTGGGGAATGTTTTCCTCCTGCTCCTAAGCTCATTGGTCATCGGCCAAAGCAAGGGAAAGAAAGCAGTTTGCAAAATAGCCTTTCAAGTAAGGAGAACATTGAGTATATGTAATTGATTTTCTAGGAGAGAGAAAGTAAAGAAAATCCATCCACTTTCTTGCCACATGACCCCCTCTCTTCCTTGCCTTCGAAGCCATCTCCCTTGCCCCAATATCCTCTCAATTATCCTTGAATTAAAAGCAATCACTTTAAGCACCTTAATCATTATAATACTATTATCCATTTTTAGTGGACATTACTTTTTAATTAACAAATATGAGTGGATTTCTTCACCTACTTGGGATATTCAGGTGCAACTCAAGGCATTTGGACGTCCTCCCACTATAGGATTTAAACCACATCCTTTTTAGTTGATGGGCTCTTCAAATATATTTATTTTTGCTACAAAATAAATCAGGGTTTCATTTATGCTTATTTCTTGATTATTTTATTATGAAGATTATCTCTCCTCAAAAGTAGTTCAAACAAGACGCCCCTTTCTTTTTCTTTCCTCTAAATGATGCCAAGAAACAATAGGGACATTTCTGAAGTGGTATTTTACATATTCAACCCTAGGTTTTGGGTAATTTGCAAATTACACCAAAACTAGCATTCAATGCACAAACATTATTCAAACAAGCTCATTTTTGGAACTTAGGCTTTTGAAAGCATTAATATATGGAAAACTAATTCCGTATCAGGGTGACACTTTCTCAGCATGGATATATGGATTACTGGATGCAATCTGTATTATTCAGGTGGCAACTCCAGCTTATAGGCTACCTTTCCAATCCGTTCAGTGATTGGATAAGGCCCCATAAATCTAGGAGCCAACTTACCCTTTTTCCCAAATCTAAGAACACCTTTCCAAGGTGATACTTTGAGATATACTCTATATCCAACTTGGAATTCTAAAGGTCTTCTTCGTTTATCAGGGTATGACTTTTGTCTATCTTGTGCAGCCTTTAACTGTTATTGTATTACTTTAATCTTCTCAGTTGTCTGTTGTACTACTTCAGGACCTAAAAGTTGGTATTTTCCTGTTTCATACCAGCAAAATGGAGATCTACAACGTATACCATATAATGCTTCATATGGTGCCATATCAATATTGTACTGATAACTATTGTTGTAAGCGAATTCTATTAAGCTCAAGTGTATATCCCAACTTCCTACAAACTGAAGGACACATTCCCTAAGAAAATCCTTCAAAGTTTGTATAGTCCTCTCAGATTGTCCATCTGTCTGTGGGTGAAAGGCAGTACTAAACCTTAATTGTGTACCAAAAGCTTTATGTAGTCGTTCCCAAAAATGAATCGTGAACTAGGGACCTCTATCAGAAACAATTATAGCTGGAACTCCGTGCAAACACACTATATCATCTATATAAATTTGTGCAAGTTTCTCAGCAGTATAGGTTGTTTTGACAGGAAGAAAATGTGTTGACTTAGTCAACCTATCAATTATCACCCAAATGGAATCATGACTTTTGGCTGTTCTGGGTAAGCCAACCACAAAGTCCATGGTCACGTGATCCCATTTCCACTGTGGTATAGGTAAAGGTTGCATTGTTCCTACGAGCTTATGATGTTTAGCTTTAACCTACTGACATACCGGACACCACATAACAAACTCAACTACATCTTTCTTCAAACCAGGCCACCAATACATATCTTTCAGGTTATGATACATTTTGGTGATCCCTAGATGCATCGCATACATAGAAGAATGTGCTTCCTCCAAGACTAACTTTCTTAATTCATTGGCATCAGGTACTACCATCCTACCATGGTAACAGACTACCTCATCATCTGATTCATGAAACCCATCGTGTTTCTCACTACCGTACTCTAATCTAATCTGCTGAATCACAATATCAGTCTGTTGTGCCTCTTTGATCTGTTGTTTCAGAGTAGGTTTTATGTGAATCTCAGCTAATAGTCTAGCTAACAAGGATACTTTAAGCTGTACATTGTTTTTCCTTAAAGAGATAACCATGTCTCGTTTAAAGCATACTAAAGAGTTCAACTGTGCTTTGTCCATGTTTGGTGATGATGATTTTCTACTTAGTGCATCAGCTACTACATTAGCCTTTCCCGGATGATAATCAATTGTACAATCATAGTCCTTGATTAACTCCATCCAGCGGTGTTGTCTCATGTTCAACTCATATTGTAAAAATATGTAATTTAGGTTATTATGGTCTGTGAAAATTTGGAATTTCTCTCCATATCTTCAACGCATGAACCACAACAACTAATTCTAGATCATGTGTCGGATAATTTTCCTCGTGTTTTTAAGATGTCGAGAGGCAAAAGAAATCACTTGATTATCCCGCATCAACACACATGCTAGATCGTTCTTAGAAGCATCACAGAAAACAATATACCCCTTTCCCTACTCAGGTAACACTAACACAGGTGCACTGGTCAACCTTTCTTTCAACAACTGGAAAGAATGTTGACACTTGTCATTCCAGACAAAAGGAACATCCTTCCTAGTCAATTTGGTTAGGGGTAAAGCTATAGAACCGAAGTTCTTAATGAATCTCCTATAGTAGCCTGCTAGTCCTAGAAAATTGTATATCTCCGTTGGTGTTTTTGGTTTTTCCCACTCCAAAATAGATTCTACCTTTTTAGGATCAACACGGATACCTGATGCAGGTACTACATGTCCTAGGAAAGATACTTATGATAACCAGAATTCATACTTATTGAATTTGGCATATAGCTTATGTTCTCTCAGTAAAGTCAGTGCTTGACGGAGGTGTTTCTCATGCTGTCGGGCATCTCTACTGTAATTTAGGATGCCATCTATAAAGACTGCTATGAATTGATGAAGGAATGGCCGGAAGATTCTGTTCATGAGTTCCATGAATGCAGCTGGTGCATTAGTTAGTCCAAACGACATAACTATGAACTCATAGTGACCATACCTTGTCCTAAAGGCTGACTTAGGTATGTCACTCTCCTTGATACGTAACTGATGGTATCCTGACCTCAGATCTACTTTAGAAAAGATAGTTGCACCACACAACTGGTCAGACAAGTCATCTATCCTTGGCAGAGGATATTTGTTCTTTATGTTTACTTTGTTTATCTATCTATAGTCGATGCATAATCACATAGACCTGTCTTTCTTTTTAACGAAAAGAACCGGAGCACCCCATGGTGAAGTACTCGGTCGAATAAAACCCTTTTCAAGAAACTCTTGTAACTATTTCTTGAGTTCTTCCATCTCAGTAGGTGCCATTCTATAAGGTGTTTGAGCTATTATTTGTGTACCCGTGATTAGATTAATCTTGAAATCAACCTCTCGGGGTGGAGGAACACCTAGAAGTTCCTCAGGAAACACTCCATAGCAATCAGAACTTCAGAAAGACCAGGACTCTCTACCCTGGTATCTATCACATGTGCTAAGAATGTGAAGCATCCTTGTCTCATCAACTTCTCAGCTACCATAGCCGACACTAGATAGGCTGGAAGAATCTTTCTATCCCCTTGAAAGATCCATGTATCACCATTGTTTGTGAACATAGCCTTCTTGGAACCACAATCTAAGACAACCTTATACTTTTCTAGGGTGTCCATCCCAAGGATTATATCGAACCCATGCATCTCAAGTGGTATAAGATCCACCTAAATGCTATGTTTTGAAAAAGAAAGAACACAGGAAGAACATACCTCCCGCAACACTACAGATCCCACTAACAGAGTTTCTAATAACAAGTTATCTTCTCTATGACTGACAGTCATGTTGCATTCATGAATCACTTTTTGAGTGATAAAGGAATGCATAGCACTCAGATCAAACCAAACAAATACAAAGCAAGATGAAGACATATTAGAATGAAATAATTCCATCTGACCTATCACAACTCCTGGATTGAACACTACCTTTGGCTAATTCATAGTATAGAATCTTGCCGTTGTTGGTTGTCGACCACTTGCCCTATTGTTGGATGTGGATAAGCCAGCTTGGGATGCCTATCCACGTCCTCGAGTGACACTACTAAACCGTCACTTTTGAGAGCCTTGTTGACTCTGCCTCGGTGGTTGGGTTACATTCACGTCTCTAACTAGACAATCTTTCATCAGATGTCCCATCTTTCCACATTTATAACAAACTCTGTTCTCCCACTGTGGTCTAGACGGTCCTGTTACTGACATTGATTCTGAGCTATGAGCTCCTTCTGGTGGTAAACTATGGCCCCTACCCTTGCTGGATGTCCACTGTGTATTAAACCTCGATGGTGCTGTTGGTGCAAAAAACCTTGGTTTCTTAAAACTTTCAGACCTCTGTCCTTGGAACTGTGTATACACCTTGTTACTATTGGCCTGATGCTTCTCAGTCACAGACCTTTCTATCCCCCTAATTGATTCCACAAAGGTGGCAAACCTCTCTCTATTTTCTAGAGCAGACACTGGTGTGGTTAAATTAGCGTTCAAACCTTTCTGAAAATGATGAAACCTCTCCTCATCTATAGCAGCCATGTGCGGACAGAACCGTACAAGCTCCATAAACTTAGCTTCATACTAACTAATGTTCATTGGTCCTTGCCTTATGCACTCAAACTAAGAGATCTTCTCATCCAGGTAAGTCTTGGGAAACTATCTACTAATAAACTCTCGTCAGAACTCTTCCCAGCTTACTTCAGCACCTGGCCTTTTGCCTTCTTCTATAGCCCGCCAATGGCCAGCACTCCCCTTCAACAGGTACACTACTTGTCTAACCTTCTCAACTTCTGGAATATTAAGAATTCTGATGGCCTTTTCCAGCTCAGTTAGCCACAAGTCCGCATCTACTGGGTCAGCTATACCAGCATAATTAGTGTCTCCTACCCGGCAAAGTCGTTTAAAAGTCTTTCCAGCTCCATGTCCCTCATTATGAGCTGGTACCCTAGGTGCAGGTGGTGGCATCATATCCGCCATATGGTCATAGTCACCATGAACTGCCCAAACAGATCATGGAAAGTTGGGTTTTCTAATGTCTCTAGGTCAAGCTGAGGATGTTCAGGTACCGGTTCCTCTCTAGTCTAATCCCTTGCACCTCCTCCTGGTGCAACAGTACTGCTTTCAGCAACATGTTCTTCGTGTGATCCAACCATCTTCAAGCTTTACATCTTCTCCCGAGAGGAGAAGTCACTATCAGATAAATTGAAAGACACTAGAATAGACTCAACAACCTTAATCCTATGTCTGTAGACTCAGCAAACCTTAAGTTTTGATACCACTAAACTGAGACGACCCGATACCGAACCGACAAACAAATCGTTACCATAAAGCGGAATTTAAACATTAGCAGCGGATTACTAAAAATCACTGAAAATTAAAACCATTTACATAGAGATCCATTTCTAGGAAACTCTTATAACAAGAACCAAAATATTATATGTACATTCTGGTCCACCAAGTACATACCATGTACCTTCTTGGTGCATGGGTTTTGAGTCACTTTTATAGGCTTATTTTATATCTGTTTTATGCATGTATTCATCATTTTCTTGATTATATTAGCATAATTCACTATAGTTTTCCTTTAAACTCTTTTTTCATCAAATTATACTTCTTTTATCATATTTATATGATTTTATATAATCCCCAGACTTATACACATGTTTCGGCACTTTTTCAGGCACTTTTGCATTGTCCAGAGTCGATACTATCGACCCTGGTGTCGATAGTATCGAAATTTCATCAGAAAGCAACCCTAAAATGCGATTTTGGAAGGAAATACATGTATCATGGTCGGTACCATCGACCTGGGGGTCGATACTATCGACAGGGTCGGGATCTGGCGATTTTCAGCACTAAAACGGAGCGTTTTAATTCGACGATTGAGCTTTTTCAGAGCCGTAAAGTGGTCCTATGACCTAAGAAGAGCACGGCCGGCCCTAGGGGGTGTCTCATATTGTGTTGCACAACATCCAAGAAGGAGGGAGAGAGAGAGGATATGAGAGATGAAGGCTGTCAACCGAGCGATCCCGACACCTCCGACGGGCGATTTTGCTGCCGGAAGACTGCAAAACGCATGTTTCTCGAGGAGGATCTCCAGGATTACCTTTGTATCAAGGGTTACATGAGTTTTCTCCATGTTTCCCATGTTTTTCTTCTCTACTCCTATGTATTTTCCATTGTCAACCATGCGGGGCTAATCCCCTTTGTCTTTAGGACCGGGAGTAGCCCGGGTAATCGCTGTATGATACTTTTTACATAGTTTATCATAATTTGTCTCTCAATTTCGTGGTATTATTTCGTTTTCTGCATTCTATCATTATGATTGATCACCTTAATGATAATCTAATGCCTTTAATTACTTTGAAAGAAGAATTAATGGTTGAAAAGAGATGAATATCACATTAACTAATAAATTCCTTGATCAAGGCGATGTACGGTTAATGGTGGAAACCCAGAGTTTGTTTCTCATGCACCTAATTTAGGGTATAGGTTACTACTACCATGGAACCGACCTAGATTTAGGTAGTGAATTGTATCGTGAAAGTGAGCAAATCTGACTACAGGCCACTATCCAGAATAGGAGACGAATTAGAATAATTGTGAAGAATTTAGTACAGCGAGAACCTACGGTGAAACCACAATCCTAAAGATTCCCATTTAAATTGATTAAACTAAACATTTAATCAATTGCTTTGTTTTATTTTATTTTATTTTCTTTTTCAATCAACTCTCAAACTCTTTTAATCAGTTTAGTTGATCGTAACCAGTTAGTAGTAGTCTACTAAAATTCACGTTTCCCTGAGTTCGACTCAGGCCTCACAAGGCCTATATTACATTGATACGTATACTTGTGTTTGCACGCACGGTTTACGTGTGTCAAGTTTTTGGCGTCGTTGCCTGGGAAACGGTGAAATTTAGCACTACGAGTGTTGCGAGCGACCACACTAGGCCACTTTTAATTCCTATATTTTTTAATTTAATCTTTTGAACTGAATTACAAATCTTATTCATTGTTTTAATTATTAGTACCGGTTCATACACTACCATTTGAAATTCCAGGTACTAGTAAAGTAATAATGGGTGACGGAGCAGCAAATGAGGAGCAGACGATATGGGAGAAGATCAAGGCTTCTTCCTCCTCTACATCTAAGGGGCCAATCAAGAGGCAGGCCATCAACATTCCTAACTACAAAATTGATCCAGGGCTAATTGATTTAGTCAAATCCAATGCATTCCATGGGCTGAAGAATGAAGATCTGGTGACCCACATCAACATGTTCGTGGAAAATTGTGATATGATAAAGATTGATAGGTTCCCGCAAGAGACACTTTACTTGAAGTTATTTCCCAGTTCTCTGGCGGGAAATGCACAAGAATGGCTACATAATCTTGATGATGAGTATGTGGAATCGTGGGATCACATGGTTGAGGTATTTTTCGAGAGGTTCTTTCCGCCTGAGAAGACAAATGATCTTGTGTGAAAGATCCACAACTTCAGCGAGAAGGCCGGTGAGACCTATTCTGAGACGTGGGAGTGCTTCCAGATCATGTTGAGAAAGTGCCCACATCACGGGCTAGATAAGGAAAAATAGGTTAAAATTTTGTATTTTTCTCTCAATGAGCATGACAAAAGCAATCTGGATTCAACAGGCTCAGGGTTCTTCTTGAACAACAAAGGTACGAGGTGTTGGGAAATTTTGAAGAATATGGAAAAGAAGTAGTCTTGGGGTGAAAGAGATGCACCGGAGCAGATTGGCGTGACACATGAAGCAAAGGCCATCAAAGCGCTTAATGAAAAGATGGATCTTATAGCCAAGAAGCTCCTAGAGAAAGAGGACAATGGGTCTGATGATGAAGCACATTCAAAGTATATGCATCAATAGGGATATAGAAATAACAATTATGATAGGAGGAAGGAACAAAATTTTCACAAGCTGCATCCTAGCCTAGAGGAAAAGAACAATGAATTTCTTACCCAGCTGATGGTGAAACAAAATCAAGAACTGATGAGTACGTTCGACAAACAGTTACAGTCCCAGGGTGAGATTTTGAATCAATTTGGGCAGATGTTGCAAAGTCATGGAGCACAGATGAGGGCACTAGAGACGACTGTGACCCAAATTTCCAATGAAGTGGCAGCCATGAAGCATGCAAATCAACAAAGACCGGATGGTAATGCAGAGTCTGCTCAAGTACATCATCAAGTGAAATATATGTCCGTGATTAAGGAGACAGATCCACCAGTGGAGGAGGTCCATGAAAAGGGTAAAATGCATTTTGAAACGGAGGCTAAGCCCTGGGTGCCATACCCCCATAGCTTATATGGACTACCAGGAGGATATTTCCCGTTCAGAAAATCCCACCAAGTTTCCACTACTATCGTGCCCACATCTCAGGTTTTTGAAAAGACTCCTATGTCAGAAGAGCAGGTGAAAGCTTTACTTCATAGTGGAGTAGCCACTATAAATAAGGAGAAGAAGCCACAAGTCATGCCATTCACGGATGATGTGTCAAATCCTATCCTAGAAGGTGGCGTTGAAGCAAGCTTAGGGGAGGAGACCCCTAAAGTTCCATATGTTCCACCACACAAGCGAGCGAAGGACCCAAACGTGCCTTTCCCGGATAGTCTGAGGTCGAAGAAAGAGCATAGGAACTATAAGAAGTTCTTGGAGATATTTCAAAAGCTCCACATTAACATTCCACTAGTGGAGGCGATAGAGAAAATTCCTTCATATGGAAGATTCATGAAAGATATCATCAACAAGAAACGACGGATCAAAGATACAGATGGTGTGTGTGTTGATGAAAAAGTGAGTTCAATAATCCAAGGACGGCTACCAAGGAAGAGGAAAGATCCAGGATGTTTCTACATCCCATGTTCCTTAGGTGGCCAACATTTTCCACAAGCACAGTGTGACTCAGGGGCAAGCATTAATCTTATGCCACTTGCCACTTTTCAAAAGCTGGGATTGAAGAAGCCAACACAAACTTCTATGACAATTGAGTTGGCGGATGGATCCATGGTGAAGCCACAAGGTATATACGAGGATGTGCTAGTCAAGGTCGACAAATTCATCTTCCCTATTGACTTTGTGGTCATGGACATGCATGAGTTGGAAGGAGGTGAGATGTTATTGGGAAGGCCGTTCCAAGCTACAGCTGATGTAATCACTGCCATTGGGCGAGGTTACTTGACACTTGGGATTGGTGATGATAGAGTTAAATTCAAATTGCCAAATGAATCATTAGAGACATCCCTTGACAACCCAGGTTAAAGGTATCCTTATGTCAATCCTAGGACATTAAACAAGGGTGCTTGTTGGGAGGCAACCCAACTTTAGGTTCATTTTATGTTGGGTTATCTTCTTTTATGTTTATGTACTTAGTTTTTGCTTAGGTTTTGATCATTTTTGTAAAAATGGTACCCTAACTCATGTTTTGAAGTGTGCATAATGTTAAGGTCGATATTATCGACACCCATGTCGATAGTATCAAGTTTGGATCAGTAAACGCTGAAGAAAAGTCGATACCATTGACCTTAGTGTCGATAGTATCGAGATTCCAGAAGATTTTCAGAAAAATTGGTGACAGTAAAGTCGATACCATCGACCCTAGGGTCGATAGTATCAACACTTTTGAGTTCCCAAGCTTTTAGATGCGTCGATTCAACAAAATTGCTGAGTCTGGGTCGATACCATCGACCTTGGTGTCGATGGAATCGACACCTACAGGACATCTACATTTAATAGGCCGTAAAAGGTATCAAAATGAGATTTTTTCGAACCATTTTTTGTAGAGGAAAGATGGATGAAGCAAGTCACGTCTTAGAACCACTAAGAAACAAAAATGGGCTACCAAAAAGAGGGAGATATCAAGCATCACTTGGTCCACTTGAGCATCTAACCATCCTTCTTCACCACACTTCAAAGCGATTGGTACCGCTGTTCCACCTCTTAAGTGAGAATGTTGACTATGAGGCCATAGTCATATTCAAGCTTAGGGGGGGTGTTGGAACAGCCCTCTATCTTAGTTTTTACTTAATTATCCATGTTGCTTTTATTTTTGAAATATTAGTTGTTTTTATTTCTAGGTTTACCGCTTTTGTAGCATTCACATCTATCTAGTGTAATTTGTGGAGTAATGAATGCATGGTTTCAATTGGGAGTTTTACTCTTGGATTGTGGGCACATGAAAATATGAGCATATTGAAAACTTTTTGAGCTTATTCTTGTGAGTAATTGAGTTGCATAACTGAGGAAGTGCTTGGGTGAGTCAGCTTCAGGACATGGGGACATGAATGACCATCTTTATTGTCCAAGGAAAAGTGATTGACAAGGATGTTTGAGCCCAAACCGACCAAATGCTAACGTGACCTTAGACTAAAGTTTAAGAGATATATCCTTCAGTTACCCTGTACACAGGTCTTTAGAGAAGGACATATGATATTTTTGGAAGGTTCTGTCAATTAGTCTTGTGATCAGATCCACCGCAATTTCATTCACACTCCACCATAAGAAATGGGAGCACATTACTGTCTTTCACTTTTTGATTGCATCTCATGTAGATAGGTCTTGCATTACAGCTATTTTCACATATTTTTTCATGAAAATGAAAAGAAAAAAAGATAGAGTAGTTATACATGCACATTATCCTTAGGTGTGTGTCAGTTAATTGCATAACTATCATTTTGTAGCTGCATTCACATCTTTGTGCATATAGTACATCATGCATCTTATGTCTTCTGAAACATTAAAGGCGGTGAACTTGTTCCATATCTTCTGAATGATTCAAATGTATAATTTATGTAACAAGAAGTGAGCCTGAAAAACAATTCATTGTCATCTATGAAAATAAGGTCTTGAAAAAAAATTGAAAAAAATTGAAAAAAGAGAAGAAAAAAAAGAAAAAAAAAGAATTGAGAAGTAAGTAGGAATGAGAGGGAGAAAGGAACCTATTATCACTTACATACTAAGAAAAATAAGCACATGGTGTAGTTTTCTTAGATATTCCAGCTCACCTTGAGATGGAATGATAGTGCATGCATCATTCCACCAGAAATGTAGCATTAAGACATTTTCACTTGCATTTTGCATCAAGATAGGTCATTAATTTTTGTATTGCATGATTGACTATTATGTGCTTACATCTCTTCCACAACCACCTATCACATCCACCCATTGCTCTAATCGGTAGGCCACCCATGATATTCTCCTCAATCATTAATATCAGGAGATCTGCTTCCATTTAGATGGTAGTTAGGAAATGATCAACGTAGATATGAGATCACAAGATGCATCAAGTATGGACCAGATGAGTTTATCATATTAACTACTTTAATTGATAGTGTTTCATTGATTGGGGGACGAACATCTTTTACATAGGTCTTTGATAGCATGGATGGCAGTTAGTGTTAAGTGGTCAATGAGGACCGGTTTGTGGAAAGAAAGTGGAGATGATGCAGATGCATTTCATGTATTTATGTCCTATTGCTGACTTATCTCAATCAGATCCAAAGTTTTTTTGCTCAAGGATGAGCAAGATTTAAGCTTAGGGGAGTTTGATGCATGGGTTTTGAGTCACTTTTATAGGATTATTTTATATCTGTTTTATGCATGTATTTATCATTTTCTTGATTATATTTGCATAATTCACTATAGTTGGCCTTTAAACTCTTTTTGCATCAAATTATACTTCTTTTATCATGTTTATATGATTTTATATAATCCCCAGACTTATACACATGTTTTGGCACTTTTTCAGGCACTTTTGCATTGTCCAGAGTCGATACTATCGACCATGGTGTCGATAGTATCGGCATTTCATCAGAAAGCAACCCCAAAATGCTATTTTGGAAGGAAATACATGTATCATGGTCGGTACCATCGACCTGGGGGTCGATACTATCGACAACGTCGGGATCTGGCAATTTTTAGCACTAAAACAGAACGTTTTAATCCGACGGTTGAGCTTTTTCGGAGCCGTAAAGTGGTCCTATGACCTAAGAAGAGCACGGCCGACATACTATTGACAACGTCGAGATCTGGCAATTTTCAGCACTAAAACGGAACGTTTTAATCCGACGGTTGAGCTTTTTCGGAGCCGTAAAGTGGTCCTATGACCTAAGAAGAGCACGGCTGACCCTAGGGGGATCTCATATTGTGTTGCAAAACATCCAAGAAGGAGGGAGAGAGAGGAGACGAGAGACGAAGGCCGTCAACTGAGCGATCCAGGCACCTCTAACGGGCGATTTTGCTGCCGGAAGATTACAAAACACACGTTTCTCGAGGAGGATCTCCAGGAACACCTTTGTATCAAGGGTTACATGAGTTTGATCCATGTTTCCCATATTTTTATTCTCTAATCCTATGTATTTTCCATTGTTAACCATGCAGGGCTAATCCCCTTTGTCTTTAGGACCGGGAGTAGCCCGAGTAATCGTTGTATGATACCTTTTACATAGTTTATCATAATTTGTCTCTCAATTTCGTGTAATGATTTCGTTTTCTCCATTATATCGATATGATTGATCACATTAATGATAATCTAATTCCTTTAATTACTTTGAAAGAAGAATTAACGGTTTAAAAGAGACGAATATCACATTAACTAATAAATTCCTTAAACAAGGCCATGTACGGTTAATGGTGGAAACCCAGAGTTTGTTTATCATTCACCTAATTTAGGGTATAGGTTACTGTTACCGTTGAACCGACCTAGATTTAGGTAGTGAATTGTATCATGAAAGCAAGAAATTCTGACTACAGGCCACTATCCGGAATAGGAGATGAATTAGGATAATTGCGTAGAAATTAGTACAACGAGAACCTGCGGTGAAACCACAATCCTAAAGATTCCCATTTAAATTGATGAAACTAAACATTTAATTGATTTCTTTGTTTTGTTTTATTTTATTTTCTTTTTCAATCAACTCTCAAACTCTTTTAATCAGTTTAGCTGATTGCAACCAGTTAGTAGTAGTCTACTCAAATTCACGTTTCCCTGAGTTCGACTCGGGCCTCACAAGGCCTATATTACATTGATACATATACTTGCGTTCTACGCACAGTAAAATCGTGTCACTTCTCTTCTCAAGGATTACATACAACAGTTGCTCATTTAAATCTACACAAAAGCAACATAAAACCTGAAGGCATTCAATGCCAATATCTCATATCGATCATTAAAGTACTAACTACTGACTCCAAGGACCTGAGAGTACAAATACGACATATAGGACTCATATCTATAAGACACGACAGTCTGTTTCTCCACTTGAGATGTTAATGCTACCCATGATGATGCTATCCTTCTCCTGCTGTATGGTTTCTACCTCCTCATCCTTGTCCACCTAAAAAGGTAGGATCCCACGGGGGTGAGACAATTGAAATTGTCCCAGCGAGAGATATAACTCTCCGCGAAAAATATTATTAATGCAGATAAACAGTAATAAACTGAGCAGAGTAATCTCTATTGAACAGTAGGATGAAATCATTATTAAGCAGAATAGAGCAATATCATCTATTCATTTTAATAAGGAATATCAAGAACATGTATAATATCTATCCATTTAGGATACAATAAGTAATATAACATCAACCAATGATTTCTATATTTCATCCTTAAACAAATACACTACATGGCTGATTACATTTTACAATCATACGTATGCCCTGAGGAAGTGAGTCGTACCGCTCAAATCCAACCTTCGGTTGCAAAACCCAAATCCAGTGCCATACAAGACCAAAGGAAGAGCCAGACTCCTCGATCTCATCTGTCTCGGTCAGTGCAAGACCACAAGCAGGACCGCACTCTCTTGCTTAAGTGACCTCAGTCACAGGGTTAGCTCTCATAGGCTACCCATCCTCTAGCCCGCCTTGGTACAGGTCCTGGCACTAGTAAATCTGAGATGCATGCCAATTCACCATTCTCACTGAGCCATGAATGCATTCATGCTCCATCACACTGAGCCATGGGCCTGTTCACCATGCTCTTATACATATCTTGAGTCTACAACCAAAGTTGCACTCTAATGCTCCTATTTTTGGCTAGGAGAACCCCACATATTCAACAATATACACGCTGGATTAACCACAGGAAAAGTCGTTTCACCATCACCAGCTACTGACGATGATGGATCTGTGGCCAGGGCTTTACATGATAATATTCCACTTGATTATTTAAGTACATTACCATATTCTTTTAGCATCAGTCAAGTTTTCAAACAAGAATTATTATGACCAATGTTACAAAGAAAAATGTAATACTTCTATCAAGTACTCTTCAAAACTCTATAAAAAATTGGGATCTCAATCCCTTATCTCATTACTGGAAATTCACATCCCTCAACAATACCATCATCAATATCATCATCATGTTTACTGGATCTGGGTATGCAACCCTTAGTTTATCACTGAAGATAGTTACCACTATCAGGTAACTATTGCCTCCAAGTCATCTGACCAAGGTATTCATGATACTTGTTACACAAGCATTTCACATAGTTCCCCAGTTATATTCAACTTCTTGTCACCTCTCTCTAGCAACAAATAAAATAATGGCTCACAAGGCCCATTAACATCATAGTTCATACCTGGTTATGCTCATCATCTCATGATACCTGCATAGTTAGTATACATGATAACAACCATATGAATTACATATCAACATTATGCAATAAAAAGATAACATCACTATTCCCTCATTAGAGTTTAGGTTTCCCATCTTTATCAATTAGGGTTTCACATAACCTCACCCTACATTAGGGTTTCACATCTTTATCAATTAGAGTTTCTCATACCATCACCCTATATTAGGGTTTCACATAACATCACCCTATATTAGGCTTAGGGTTCCCCATTCCATTTCATTTAGGATTTCTCAACCCATTACCCAAAATTAGGGTTAGGGTTTCTCATTCTTCTCGATTAGGGTTTCATGATCACATTATCAAAGATGAAACCCTAATTCAAAACCCCATGTATCTTGGAGAAGGCATTGATATTACAATTAATATCCAAAACCTAACTCATTGCTTCACTTGTTTAGAATTATATAATACCTTCATAAGTATTCAAATAAACTTATGAATTGTAATTTTCTTTATTGGTTAGGGTTTCTACTCTCCATTGATTAAGGTTTTATGGATTACCTCATTAATCCAAACCCTAATTCAGTGCTTCCACATATCTTGGAGCACATAGCATTATTTAAGTATTAAATCATGTTTATCATTGTTCCATATACTAGGAACACACATCACCATCATACCTTATTCAGTTGACTTAACCTTTCACTAAGTTCATGCACCTATGCTTATCACAGTGCATTGAATTTATCACATTCATAGGCATCAAGGAATAATTACTTTAATTATACTAATCACCCAAGTGCTTTCAAAGTGCTTCCATTTGAAACAACCTTGAGATACTCTTCAACCACTTATGGAGTTATTAGTACTTACATGGCTTGAAGCAATCAGACCTTCAATCGGTCTTGGACCAATTGACCCTTCAAACGGTCTTGGACCAATTGACCCTTCAAACGGTCTTGGACTAATTGACCTTCAAATGTTCTTGGACCAATTGACCTTCAAATGGTCTTGGACCAATTGACCTTCAAACGGTCTCGGACCAGACCTCCTAACGGTCTTGACCATAGACTTCAAATGGTTTCAGACCGTTTAGACCTTTAAACGGTCTTGGTCCCAATATCTTTAAACGGTCTGAAGACTGATAGACCTTAAATGGTCTTGACCTCTAGCTCATCAAATAGTTTGAAGACCGTTAGACCTTAAACAATCTTGATGTCTTGCTCATCAAACGGTCTGAAGACCGTTAGACCTTAAACGGTCTTGACCTCTTGCTCATCAAACGGTCTGAAGACCGTTAGACCTTAAACGGTCTTGAAAATTGATCAACCCTAAACGGTTTGAGACTGTTTGATCTTTAATTGATTTGAATATTGATTAACCCTAAATGGTTTGAGACCATTTGATCCTCAAACTGTTTGAGACCGTTTAGTCCTAAAACGGTTTGAGATAGTTTGGTCAAAACAACTTGAAACCATTTAACCCTACATTAGGGTTTTGTCCTCAGTTGATCTAGGGTTTTGAAATCAATTGAGCAGGAATTCTAAAATCAATTGAGTTTGATTGTTTGAAGTTATTAGGTCATGACACCAATCTATCCTTGAACCTATTGAAACCATTTATCCTCTAATGATTTGAAAACATTTTCCCTCCAATCAGTTTTGAAACCGTTTGGTCACCAAACGGTTTGAAACCGTTCGGTGTAAAATGGTTTGAAACCGTTTGACCAACAAAAAGTGAAACCATTTTCTCTTAATTTTCTTGAGGTGTGTGATAGTATGATGTCATCATCATCAAGCTTCAGACCTCTGAATTCTACTGTAATATATATGATAAATTCATCAATTGTTCAAGAAGAAAACAAAGGATCAACATATGATGAGAAATTGAAATCAATAATAACATTGATGGGTTCAAGTTATATAACACACCTTCAAAGTAGCTTCAAAGCTTCAAGATTCACGTCTCCAATGGTGAATGAAGCTCCTTCAACTATCCAAGGTTTGTTTCCAACACTTTGGATGCAAATGATTGTCAAGGTTGAGCATTGGATGGAAAAGAGAAGAAAATCAATGTTGAAATCCGATTCAACCATCAATTCAAGGTTGAAAATGATCATGGAGCTTACCTTCAGCTTGGAGAACGTTTTCCTCCTACTCCAAAGCTCCTTGGTCATCATCCAAAGCAAGGGAAAGAAATTGGTTTGTAAAATAGCCTTTCAAGTAAGGAGAAAATCGAGTATATGTAATTGATTTTCTAAGAGAGAGAAAGTAGAAGAAAATGCATCCACTTTCTTGCCACATGCCCCCCTCTATTCCTTGACTTCGAAGCCATACCCCTTGACCTCAATATCCTCTCAATTATCCTTGAATTAAAAGCAATCATTGTAAGAACCTTAATCATTATAATACTATTATCCATTTTTAGTGGACTACTTTTTAATTAACAAATGTGAGTGGATTTCTTCACCTACTTAGGATATTTCGGTGCAGCTCAAGGAATTTGGACGTCCTCCCACTATAGGATTTCAACCAAAATCTTTTTAGATGATGGGCTCTTCAAAGATATTTATTTTTGCTACAAAATAAATTAGGGTTTCATTTAAGCTTATTTCTTGATTATTTTATTATGATGATTATCTCTCCTCAAAAGTAGTACAAACAAGACGCCCCTTTCTTTTTAATTCCTCTAAATGATGCCAAGAAACAATAGGGACATTTCTGAAGTGGTAATTTACATATTCAACCCTAGGTTTTGGGTAATTTGTAAATTACACCAAAACTAGCATTCAATGCACAGACACTATTCAAACAAGCTCATTTTTGGAACTTAGGATTTTGAAAGACATACCTCAACATCTTTCTCATTATTATGATGCTATAACACTTGAGGAACATTTATCAAGTAACATTTGCAAGGTAACCCTTAAATTGAGTAAATTGCACTTTAGTCCAAAATAGGTAAAATATTGTTTCAACATTATTCAAATAGGACCAAAATTGAAACATAAGCTCTCCTTTAGTCTTAATTAATTTTCAAAAGATAAAAACAAGAATATAAAAGACTTACTTAAGCAAAATTTCTAGGTTTAGGGCATAACCCAGGTCAGGTATGTTACAAACATCCTGGCTTACTGTTTGCTATGTTTTTCTTGACCACCTTTGTTGATGAGTTTTCTTGGTGGGGTCACCTGGTTTGTGCTTGTCTTGGTTGCATGAGTGAGGTGATTTCATGGAAGAGATCTCCTGGACACATGGCAAGCTTGGATTGACACCTAACTCCTTTCTCTCTATGTATACCTACCTCCTTGCATGCAAACGAGCTCTTTACCCACCTAGCATCCTCTGTCTTCTTCCTTTGTTGCTTAGAGCTCGTCCCCCTTGTTTGGTGGAACAAGAGGATATCAAGTTGAAGGAGATTGGATGATCTACCTTCCATGTTGACCTAGGGTTTGGATCTACCCTTCTTGAGGGCGTTTGGTGCTTCCTTGCTTTGCTTCTTGGTCTTGGTAAGTGAGATCCCCCTTCCTTCCTTCATTTTTCTTGCTATCCTATATTCTTGGAAAAATCCATGGATTTCAGTGGTAGATCTTGAGTTTGAGCATGAAGAACATCTCTTTCTTGCTTCCTTGACTTGGGGTTTTCTCCCTTGTTTTAGCTTGGTTGAGAGGAGTGATCAAGATAGGGTTTCCTACCTTTCTTTATCTAGCTACCTTTCTATGTGGAGTTTCTTCATCATCTCTAAGTTGAGTTGTTTAACTATGTCCATGATTATTTCTTACCGTTATCTTGTATGTACATAATCTTTCTCTAAAATGTTGTTCCAAGTAGAAAGATGATGTCTTTACCTAGGGTTTGTGTTGTATGATTGTTCTTGGGTAGATAACTCGTCTTGGATGAAACCTAACCCTTATGCATGAACCTTGATTGGTAGTGGAATATTTTGGGCCTTAAAATTATGGGGCAATCATTGGTTTTGTCCTTGGATTTTATGGTCTTCATTTGCGAGGAAAATGATGTCATTTTCCTTTTGTTCCTTGAACTAATTTCTACCTTGACCATAATCTAATGGTATGATTTCCATGATGGTCACCAAGTTTTTATTTCATGTGATCAATGGGAGTTGTATCTCCAATTTGGTATCCAAATCTCTAAATGTTATGTGGTCACCAATGTTACCCAACCATAGTGGTCATTGAAGTTCTTAACTCTCAAGATTATTGAAGTGACCTAACACTAGCGATCGATGAGGTTCTCTGAACTAGGTGGTCACTAAGAACCCAAACCCTAGGGGTCAATGATGTCTTCTAGCCCTAGTGGTCACTAAT